>KZ349391.1:22326-32459 GCA_002352805.1 Teladorsagia circumcincta | reverse complement strand
AGCCTACGAGTGCAGGGCCTATATATTTAGTCATTCAGCATTCAAATTGTTATAGAGATCCTGAGATCTGAAAAAATCTCATCCAATGCAGTGGTCAGGGTAGAGTGCCTGGCGCATTCTGGGGCGACTTTTGAAAACCGTCTTTTCGTGTAGCAGCCAGTTCTTATTAGTATTATCATATACACACTATACAACTACATGAGACGAGCTCTAAGATGAAAGTCGAGTGCATGGCGCAATCCAGGGTAGTGCCTCGAGAGCCAGCTAGGGCACCTTCTTGTAGAAATTGACGAGCCGAGTTCAATGCCGTTTTCAGATTTTAAAAATCTCAATTTTGAACCGAGTTATAAGAAAAAAAAAACGAAAAAAACGCGAAATCGCGTTTTTCGCGTGTTTTTGACGTTTTTTACGGCGAGTACCGTAAGTAATTGTGTATGTATGTATGCTGCGGAGGTATTCGGTTTTTCTTCTACTTTTGCATTTACCACCACCCCTTCCATGAGCTAAATACGACCTCCAGATTGACGATTGGCCTCGGGTGAAGGTAGGCTCTCGGCAAACGAATGATGAGAATGATATATGGGTATGCTCACATGAAGCACGATAGCCTTCTCTATCTTCCAACCAGTGAAAGTAAAAATTCTGACTTTGAAGCTAGCGAGAATGGCTTATGTTATTGTGCAGAATAAAAAAAATTGAAGTTGCTGCGAATGTAATGCCAAATGCTTTTGTGTTCATTTAAATAAGGAACAGTAAGCTGACAGTAGGTCAACTATCAAAACACTAGGATGCCAGGTAAGAAGTGCTCTGCAAAGAAAAAGCATATATGCTCAGAGGGATTAAATCTGCAGTGATCTGAAAGGACTTTACATTTCGGTAGTTATCGATGGGAGATAGACTTCGGTTGCGATTCACCAAATCCTCTCCACCCCACACCCACCTTGCTTTCTTTACACAATCGTCTAAAGGGTGCGCTCTTCTATTACTGCGCTAAATGCCTACCTGTTGCTACATACCGTGTTAAGAGGGCAAAGACCCTAGAAAAGCATCCAGAAAAAATATAGAAGAACTAACAATAAGGATTGTGCAGCATTTCGGAAATCTATCAGTATGACCCATGTTTTCCCACCAAAGCCCACTAACGGTAACGCATGCCACCTGTGAGTCGACGCTACATTCGCAGAACAACCCGTCTTTGAGATCCAGTGATTACACCAATCCAGTGATTATAAATAACCGAATATAAATATATAGAATGTATCATATCACTGCCTAATCTTTTCGGATACACCACATATTCGACATGTGTTTACTGCGACTGACTTCAAATTCATAGCGACTCTAAAAAGCTAATTTATGTCCAAAGCGATACCCTTACACTTCAGAAAATCCTAGTATTAGTCAAGAATCCGAGAACGGATTGGCTAACCTCACGAACTCTGGTACGACAGTTGAACAGGTCATGCAATGAAAAGAAAATTCCCATTGGATGAGACTCTCGGAATTAGTGCAACAAAAATTTGCTCTCTGCATAGCGCTGGTTGGACTTTGCGAAAGGACAAAACAGGAGCATCGCAAGTACTCTGTAAACTACTGCAATCTACAAACTTCCTAAATGTAATTGTCAGCAGCGTATCCTAATTTATAATTAGCGAAGAGTGCTTGTGTACGTGCGTATGTGCACATGTATGAATGCATGCGTGTATGTGTGTATTTGTGTAAATGTGTATGTGTATGTGTGTATGTACTGTGTACATGTGTGAGTTTGTTTTATTTATTTATTTAAACTGCACTGTTGGGGCGCCCACACAAAACCAGAACTTGTGTTAGTCGAAAAAGTATGAAGGATGAAACAAAACAATATCGAGCAGTAATTAGAATGAAACCAAGTACAAAAATGCTGCGGCCAGGAGACAACACTTTCCTAACTAGGCGGCATCAGCTGAGGACAACGAGCTGTCAACGTGTAAAATCCAGAACGTCATGCCGAAAATCGCAGGAAATCATAAGTCACCCGTGAATACCTAAACAATTGAGATGGCCGCATCAAGTGCACTGGACCTCAACATGACGCTTTACGCGTAGTACAGTAAGGTGCAAAATGAGCCAAGGCAACGCAACCGACGTGTGTATGTGTGTATGTATGTGCGTCACAAAATTCATAGCGCGCAGCACAGTAGTGGGAGTCGTTGTTTTGTTGAGCATGTTGTGGAGGATGGGAGAAAAAAAATATTTGGTGGGTGACAGAAAGCGCTACATATTGATAACAGCAAGTGGAAAAAATAATCGCTCATGTCAGCTCTTATCAGTTTTAATCACTTTCTATCATCAAAAAAAACAAAGAAAAGAACCAGTGGTGCTATCTTATTTATGTCTACAGTAAACTAATCAATGCAGGCTATGTATTATATGCTTGATGAAATGAATATGCTATCCCACTTACGATGTTGCCGTCGGCATCAAAGCTCATTGGACCTTTACCCTTTCCTAAATTATTGAGATATAGTAGTCGGTGTCTGAAGAATTACTATACGGATTGGTGAAGATATTAAACCGCTCTAAATACATATTTCTGTTTCACTTGCCGGCCCTTCTACGAAAGGCGTATATGAGAACACTCGGTACAATAACCGTACTACTCCGACGACATCATATACAACTTTCCTCCGTCTCTTCATTAAAGATGGTCCTAGCATCCCGGACTTTCTTTTTAGAAGTCATTTCTGGATTCTGTAATTTCTCATGGATTTTCAGAAAATCGACGATAATCACTGGGCGGACATGTATCCAATGAATATGTGTGCCGATACTCCTCGAATTACTGCAGTTATGTCCGCATCAGGATACAGAGATATGCCTGCTATAGCACGGCTCCCTATTATGTGCACGTTTGGTATGACGAGGATTTACTTACCACAGAAAACATTAGCGGAGGTAGTGAGAGCGCTGAAAACGCTCCGTCCTAACCTGATTGTGGTTAGGATGCTACTTAATGTTTCAAAACACGGTTATGAAAAATCAGAGACTCCTATTACAGTGGCAGGACCGCGAATGCAATCCTAATGCAGCATATGTTCAGGGCTAAGCGATACAACTTTTAGCCGGCGAGACTCCTCCCTCTACCGAACGGGGTTTACCCATGACCCCCATATACAGTAGTGGCCAGAAATTTATAGATAAACGGGTTTTTCATGTTTTCTCTTTTGAAAGTCACTGGCACGTCTCCAAATTCGCAACAATTATTAACTATGTTTCACAAGAATGCTGGGTTGTGAAACTTTCTCCCCAGGCGGGACTAGAACCCGCACCTCTCGCTTTCCGGGCAAGTGCGCTACCAGTTACGCTACCAGGGCATCATTTCATTCCAACTCAGCTTTTCATTTTATACCATTGAATTTCATGACGCCTTCACAATGGCTATCGTATCCAGCCTGTTGTGAACTTCACATCCCTCTGAGATATTTCATGACATTTGTAGTAAATGTTTTCAAAAACTTCCTACAGTTATCATTTGTTCGCTCAATTAGCTCGTTTAGAAAACTAGCGATCGATTTGGGGCGCTTGGCAGCTCAGAACGTTCTCTCGAGCCTTTCTAGCTTCTGCAGATTCTTCGAAATAGATCGGTCACAGTTTCAGTGCTGTGCTTCCCGAGTTTTCGAGCGCAACGATATATTCAGCTAATTTTTTATGGAGCCGTTTTCTTCAAAGTCCAGCATTTAATCGCATATGACACTTTCATATTGATTGAACTGGAGTAAATCAGTTGATGTTCAACAAGTCCTCCTGTCCCGCTGATGCTTGCCTGTAGTGCGCACGATAGCAGACGGAGCAGAATCGGTTCCTTGATGAAGCGTTTCAATGCAAGTGCCCCCTCACTTGCACTTCTACCGTCGATCTCGCAGCGTACTTCTACCACGCGCTTGATAGATCCCAAATTTCATTGCAAGCACAAATGCCTCAAACTTGGGTAATTGAACGAGTTAACGCAATTTTCAATACTTTTTTTCACCATAAATACAAAGTTCTACATCAACCATTGACTATAGTATTCCTTCGAATGTTGCACTTCCCTTTGTTTGCTCGCCGAGCTCGATAGCTTGTGCGCCTTTCACGCTCCTCCCCCACTTACATCCTTCTTATCAGCCATCAAGAAAGCAACATTTCCTTTGACTCAACAACATGAAAAGTTCTCTACTTACTAACACATATCGATTGATAATTTTTCTGAAGAAGTGCAAATGAAAAACAATGGAATCTGAGTCAAATCAAATTGCAATTGCAGTACAATTGCAGAATACCTAGAGCCATTTCATGCCCTAAGCATGTTCGTGATACTCCGCCTCCCACTAGAGCTAATTCAAAATTGAGCAGTCAATGTGGTCATCCTTTTATAGGCACCGCAAAGAGGACCCATAAAAGCACTCTCACTAGCTACTGAGTTCTATGAAATGCGGACAGTTGAGCAGTGTCAAAGAAAAGAAATCCCGAAGAAACATAGGATTCCATAAAGTTGACTCAGTCCATTTTTTTGATAAGTACGCAGTAAATTAAAGTTTCACCAAACAACAGCATTCCAGCTTTTCAGGCACGTCGAAAAGCCGATTTATAAAAGTAGCATCCCCGAAAATAATCATAAAAATAGGGGTGGCACAGGCAACTGATGAGTCATGTTTGCGCCATATCTGATAATGATATACAGGAATCTTAGGACTTATTTTTACGCTTCTCACACTGTTCTGCTTTGTGAGATGTTTATGAAATGCCTGATCAATTTGTGATTTGCACTGATAGAGAAATTAAGGAAATCCGCCCAATGCACCTACACGGCCCGATACCGATGTGTGCAGCAAACTGGCACACTTTGATGGAAAACTGGGCCACTGCGTCTGTGACGATCCTAGTAGTGACGTCAAAAAAACCCACCCAGAAAAGTACAAAAATTTGCCAGCTGTGAGTTCAAACTCTATTGCGCTTTCCATTTTTAAAGCATTTCTGTGCTGCGCGATGAGCTGAGAGTGTATCAAGGAAAGCAACAGAAATGAACGGAAACGCGGAAATTAATGGCTTAAGCTTCAGTGGGGTTGGATGTGGTACGGCGGCTAGACACGGCGATTAGAGAAGACAAAACATGTAGGCTGCCTTCTACTTCAGTCGCGGCTGGTGCTGGGGGTTGCGAGGTGGTCGTTGATTGCAAGACCGTAAGGGTTAGCCCCCTGAGCCCACAACTTGTGCGACAAAGTCGGCATGATTTCGGACGGACCCCACGATTTCTTCCGCGCTATCTTTCTTACTAGTCGAGCTGATACCGGGGCTTGTCTTCAAAGCAACTGTCCCAGCACGGTTTTCGCTTCAACACCAATGGTGTGGAACGATGCACTATGCCCAGTCAAGAGCATAAGAAGTGTGGCTGAAAAATAAACTCAGCTAGGGAAGCCGCTAGAAAGGGAGTCGAGTGGCACCGATGTGGAAGTGGTTGCAAAACCGCTGCAATTCCCTTCGGTCGGAGTCGTTGGGTTTCCTTTCTAGCGGCTCTCCAAGGTGAGTTTTTCTGTCATACTTCTTATTTCTTGGCTAGGGCGAGCGCATCCTTCCTCACCATTGGCGCCTAAGATAAAAACCCTGCTGAAACTGCTGCTTCAATTCAAAAGCGCTGTTGGTAATGTCCCATCGAGATCATCCATTCACTCTGAAGTTCGCAAGAGGGAACCATGAAGTGCTTCATCTCAAAAGTGCAACGGAAACAAAACTGCGTGACCAAATCATACACTTGTTCCAACGGGGCTCATAATATTTGTACACTTTCACTAGTGAATTTGCTTTTGCAGTAGTGCCTAATAAAGGCAATGGTCATGATGACTGGAGCGTGGAACGGCTTTTGATGGCATCAATAAACGTTTTTGGCGTACCAAACCCCACAGCGCGCTAAGGGGGAGGGCTGCAGTTGTGACCTCGCCCTTCCACCAATGATTCAATGGCATCGCCAGAACAACGCGCTCCAGCCATCGCGATGGCTACCTTCAAGTGGATACTTCTCATTTAGGGCATGCCAACGCTTCCAGAGAATATTTATTTTTCCTCATGTTTCAGGGAATGATATGCATGTCGTGTACATCAAAATCAATAACAAAATCCGTGGTATTCATCATTGACAATACCGGAACTGTTGGACACACTGGATGGCAAAAGGTGCGCCATTCTCGTCATGCTGACTGCACCAATTGATTTCTGATAGTAACTGGAGGAATTCTCTAAGTTGCTTCCCCCCCTCGCCGTGGGAACGATTCTTCGTCCTTGCCATTAAATGCCTGTGTGAAGAGTTTGCTAGCGGTCCGTTGCAGATTTGAGCACTTTTTGACCCTCCTACTATGTATTTATTAGGTGTCTGTATGTGTGTGCTTCCAATTGTCGCGAAATTCGTAGCGCGTTCCGCTGCAGCTACAGAGCACTGAATTTCAAGTATGATGTAGGGGAGGGAGACAGGAGCATACACTGTTGAGCAAAACATGGAAACGGGACTCACTTTCTCATGATTTCCTACTGCTAGCTAACCTATATCGATGAAATTTGGGACAGACATAGGAGGAAATGCTGCAGCTAGAAGGTTACTGATAGGAACGCGCAGTGGACCTATTGGAAGGGACACTTTTCTTCAAAAACAGTCGCTTGTGCGGTTGTTGGGTGAAGCTACCCCAACTACAACGAACCTTCAAAAGGGAGGCTGGCTCTCGATGGGGTGTATGCACAGGGTGGGGCATAATTATGGTAACAAAGTAATTGTGACCCAGTTAAAGCCAGAAAGCTCGAAACGGAATGCCATGTACAGCAGCGTATGACCATGTCCTTCCAAACAAATGTTATCATTTATTATCAAAAATGGCCGCTTATGAACTTGGCAATTTTCTTCGAACGAACCCTTTGTTACAGAAATTGACCCTTACCTGCACGACGTCATTCCAATTTCACTCCATACTTTTTGAGAAGCAGCTGTTAGCGATCCATTCAAACTGCTTTGTTTTGAGCACTTCTTAAGCTCGATGAACCAGAAAAGAGAATCCGCCACACTCAAACTGGAGGTTATACAAAACTCAACACATGTTCCGGCTCTCCTCCTTCTGAATAATTCAGTTATGAGTGGTGAAGGTGACGGAAATTTCGTTTGAAATGCTATCTTAGATATCAATTTCAAATAAATTTAAAGGCAAAGTTTGCGATTTCTGGCGAAATTTAGGTTTTCCCCCGTCGCATATGGTGCAGGACGCAAGGGTAGATCATGTCCAGAAGTGGCGGGGCGATTCGTTAAGGTCTAGGCGCTAGGAGCCAAGGTTATCGCAGTGGCGCCGCCCAACCCCAGTGAGCCCGCCCACCGCTAGATATCTTGTCTGCGTGGCAATGTTGATCAACTATGCTATCTCTGAACGTGTCTTCTCTACCACTCTCCACGCTCCCATGATCTCTCATCCCTCGGCTGATCTTCGAAACTTCTCCGCAGCGTAGAGCAAGAGACTCGTATTTCCTGTGCATTTCAGGATTATTTTTCTTTTTTCTCCTCTAGCGGTCCACCTCCCGCCCCTACTTTCACATTTGAGCGGGATTACCTCATCATCTGATCCTGAATTTTGCCTTTAAGATTTTGCTGTCACACAGGCGAAAAACAAATGAGATGGAGAAATCGCGGCTGCCCAGATTTAAATCCTCGCTGATCTAGAAACATGTGTTTGGTTTCGTTGTCCTTGCTCTGCTAGTTTCTTCAGAACTCCTAGTAATTAGCTATGAATTTACTGGAGTAGAGGCATGATCGTTTACGAAAAATATCAAAGGGTACAAGCTGAAACACAAAACAAACAAACAAACTCAAACATGTTTGAGTGACCTGCTATCCCGGCATCCAAACATGGAATAGTGAAGGGAATGGAGGGTACGAAAGATGTATATGGCTGGGTACCGTTGACTTTTAGCCTTCCCTAATATAATGCCTTACAGCAAAAGGAATTCGTCGCACAAGCTGTGCAGCATCTGAAAGGAGCGAGAACAGGTCTGATTGAAATACGGTGTCCTTCGGTTGTCCTTCTCGAAATGGGCGTTCACACCGGAGAAGAGATAATGTGAGTTATAGCGTTTGCATTTTTATGGTAGATACCCACACGATAGGAAAGAATTTGGTGGTGGAAGCTGAACCATGTATAAAAGAGTGACAGCAAAGTTAGGAAGCGCAGGACGAAATGAACGAATTTACCTCTATTGTTTAAACCAAAATACATATCTTGATATCCGCTAGGTCAAGTATTTACTCCATTCACTCTTTGAGTTTTCACATTCGTCAAAAGAGAAGGAAACAAAAAACTGACTGAGGTGACGATTTTGTAAGGTTCAGAATATCTCCTCTAAATTAAGACATACGTAACCGTTCTGAGAGCCATATTTTCGTAGCTATGTTGAGATTTTTTCTGAAGAATGAACACATGAAAGTTCAGAACGAATCGCGCCGGCACCGAAAAAAACAAATGTAATGGGTGCAGGACACATGCGTCCCGCGTTGTCCATCATGGCCTGCAAAGTCGGGACCGTACCGAAGGGTTGATACTTCTCCCATCTTCCAACCATCCAAAAAGTGTAGAAAATGTTGGCTTCAGGTGAACGAGAGGGAAGCAGCGACAGGGAGGGCAGCTGCTCGCTTCGTGGTTTATGTCTAAAATCTAACTATGGTCAGCCTGCTTCTTGCTCCACTCTTTCAGGATTGTTAATTAGGGTTAAGACTAAACTAAATGCAATACAATGCCACAGGTTCTCTCAGGATTATCATTGAGTCGGCCGACTTTGACTTCTTACATTCAGAGTGGCTGAAAAGCATCGGACGCTCATTTACAAATTAACATTGCAGAAGGATAGAGCTGAGCTATGTGATCACATAGAGCGAAACGCTCCAGGCTTGACGTGTCGCTTTGACAAAAGCCTCCTCAGGTCCAATGACAGATTCAGCATTGCCGCACGTGAGCAGCATCTGCCGCAGGTAACCAAAAGCGATACTTTCAAACGTCCTTAGAAGTGTTAACCTCAGGGCATCCACCGCGCTGTGGAAGCTTTCTCAGACTTTGTTCTCTAACATCCCCACACAGAAAGATCCATCAGCATAAAAGCCTGAGAGGAAGAAGATCACACACATCTTGTTCTAGTGGCCGGGTAGTGCACGTCCATAACGCCTCAGTCTATTCGAAAGAGAGTTAGGGAGCCGTGTGGAGAAAGAACTTTTTACGCAGCATGCTCACGGATCCAGAGAAACAAACCTTACCTCTTCTGGGAAGCATTTGAAATGATTGAGACATTCTCCAAAGATGAAGTCCAGTAGAGTTTCACTCGCTCCCAAACATCCACACTTCCTAGAAAGTCTCTTATAAAGCAAGTTCTTCTCGATAACCTGCTCTCAGTTCTCTTCAGTAGTTGCCTCTAATTGGGGCGGTCGCGAAGAATTTTTATGTAAAAAAATTTTCCTGCAGTCCAATTCGTACGAGAGAAGCGGTGCGCTTCGAGCACGAAGATATTCAAGTGCAGAAGAGGAATACGAATCGCAACGACGATTTCCTCCTTTACCCTTGCAATTGCGCTCTGAGGAGTCCAAGTTTGGAGACCGTCCTTGGGCTATCTCTTGATAGTGAGCCTTTGCGAAGAAATCTTCATAATGAGAGTTCAGACTTCTAAGTTTGCATCAAATCATATGAGTCCTAGAAAAATTGAGCGAGCTTCACTGGCTGAGTGCCAGCAAGCGGTGAGAGCCGCGCCCTATACTTTTTAGCCACCCTGTACATATCCTATCATACAGCTCCTCTCCATTCTGACCACTCTAATTATGTGTCGAAGGCATACATCACTTTTTAGGATCAGTGAAGTCTTTTTTTTTCAAATTTTTCCTTCCACGTTTTTCCGTAATCTCATACACCATTCAAAGAAAGATTGACGAGCATTGTATCCTTCCTACAATCACTGTAAACTGACTTAAAGCAGCACTCTCAGCAAGGTACTAAAAAATCTATGCTATAGGTTGAAAATGATGCGACCATAGGAAGTGTCAGTAACCAAAAAACTCACCTTAGAAAGCCGCAAAGAAGCCAGGAAGATGCCTTTGACAGGGCGTTTGCAAA
>KZ349389.1:9649-23841 GCA_002352805.1 Teladorsagia circumcincta | reverse complement strand
CAGAACAGATTCAGTATTAGGAAGCTTGATAAACTTGAATGTATTTTAATTGTACACTTTTTGAACCCCACCCCCTACATAAAGTTTGAAAAAATTGCACATATAATAATATTGAAACCAAAAACAACTACTGATGTTGCAAAACGAGTAGTTCAATTATATAAAAAATCAATAATTTTATTGTAGCGCTCCTGCCGGGTAAGCAAGAGGGCGGGTTCGTGTCCCGTGGAAGTTTTGCTCACAATCTTCTTAGCTTGATGAAGCATTTTTTCGACTCCACATGAAAATGCTCGTTAACGGGATCACACCTCCTTCCCCGAGAAAGAATATCAAGTAGTTGTCAGGAGAGGTGCAGTTATTTACGTGTTAGATAAGTAATGATAGGTAATAAATTATTTTTGGTAAAAAGACCACCACGGTTGTTTGAAATGAGAAATGTGGGCTCGCAGTATGCTGCAGAAGCTGCTCAGGTAATTTCAATCATTCTCTCTATTGATCTCATCTCGCATCTATCACGGATATATCGATCTAATTTTATCGCATGAAATTTCAGTTTTTGGTTTTGTCAGATTGATTTTTCAGAAAAAAAAACCCTTTTTTTCTTTATCTAGCGAGCAATCGAAGCTGTCTCACTCATATTTCCATTCCCTCGCGTTTACTCCAATGTTCATGAGCTCACTAATTCTCAATTTCCAGTGATGGGCGTGATAAAGGCTGTTGTTTTCGACATGGGTGGGGTCCTCATTCCGGCCCCTTTCGACTATATCAAAAGTAAGCTTCTTTTGATTTTAAATGCTAGAGTTTCGGGAAACTACATGACTAAATGGTTTGCTTTGTTCGTTTCCTTCGAGATGCGCCATGCACTCGACTCCTGTTCGGAATCGAATTTGTATCTAGCCTCTACAGCGCCATGCGCGCGCCTATTTACGAGTTGGAAGTTTTTATCCTTGCAAACAACTCTGTAACCCTAGTCGACCGTAAAGAGTTTGATTGAAAAGACTTGGTTGATTTGAGTGTAATTTGTTCTGAAATTTGTCCTGGAACCGAACAGCGGCTGTGGTGTCTTTGCTGCTGCATCAACATCGCCTGGGAGTCATCACGTAGAGAAGTAAAGAGTTTCCGGAAACTTCTGGAATAGGTTAGAGCAGGGAGAGAGGTCCAGAAAGGTAAGGTGAAGAAAACAGGACCGGTAATGGAAAACTGACATACACTGGGATCAGAGGCATAATACTATTAGGATCAATACCTCGATCGACAAAACTCAAGTTTTAGTTTTATCGTTCTAGGTTTTGATCCCGAGGAGCCAGATGTTCTCAGCAGAGAGGCTTACTCGCATCTCGTCTCTCATACAAATACAGGGAGGGGGGCCAAAAAAAGACATTTAGCCTATGTCGCACTTCGGCCCTTTCTTCTTCGCAGGGATTGCCGACGTTGGTGGAAGTTCTTCGGCATAATATTCCCTAAATGTCCCTCTATAAGTGGACGCAATCCCTCCCTCCCTGCCCTCACGGTTTTCAGAATATGACGTCATCTGTCATCGTCATCGAGCTCAGGGTGACCTACCGTAGCTGCTTCAGCCTGAAGCTCTTACACAATTTCTGAATCGATTCAATGTGGGATAGATTTCTGAGGACATTACCTCTAACTATGCAAACCCCCTCGGAACTCGCCCTCCGCAGCCCGTCGTAACGCTACACAATTCGTCGACGACCCCATCGATGACCACTGCTGTTTCCGGGGCAAATTTTCCTGATGCCGTCTACGTAGATGGCCACTATGAAGAAATTCTTATGGAATGAAATGTACTCCTCATTACCAAGTTGGGCGCACTCGCTTTGACTTGAGCAAAGTGCGATTAAATCCATTTGAGTGAGGAGACAAAATGTCTTTTTTTATTGCCCCCCCCCCTGTATGTGCAGATACATCTGTATATTTGGTTCCGCTTTTGATCCACATATAGCTGCCTTGTGTCACTGTGTGAAGTAGAGGTCGTAAAACAAAAATTTATTGCGTGTCAGCGATCCTGAATCTGAATCATAATTATAGTCCATGACAGTGTCAACCATCACAATGAGGGCCTGATGCGTGGTTAGTTCTGTTATTTTTAGTGGGGGGTCGCATTTGGGGATTTTACACAGGGTGACATCAGTGGAAGTAGAAATGGTTGTGCATCTAGGAGAAGAGTTGTTTTCGCGATCATTGTGGGGAATTTTCTGCAAGCAAAGGGAAGACGCGAGAGTGCACGCGTATGCGAGGAGGAAGGGCAACCCAGGTGTGCTCAGAATACAGGGATTAGAATGGCAGCGGTCGCAGCGGTCGAGCAAAGACATTAGCTCTCTTGCCGCACACTTTCTAGTCGCAACTCTCCGTCACCACAATGATTGGAAGTCTGCTATCTCAATACAACATAGATCAGAACAGAAAGATCTTACCGCGACCCATGCCTTATGGAAATTCCGGAATTGGTGGAAAACGATAGTCGATTTCAATAGTCGATTTCAATGAAAATGTGAAGCCAAGGGTTTTCTTTTCCAGAGATCGAACAGGAGAACCACATGGAACCAGGGTCGCTTGTGACTTCCATATATAGACCTCCGATCCTTGAGCATTACGAAGCACTGGAACGAGGCGAAATCACCGCCGAAGACTTTGATCCGATATTCACGCATTTCTTCAACAAAACAGTATGTTCCTACCCGATTCGATTTTTCGTTAGTACCAAGAAGCGAGCCGCATTTTTGAAACTCACTGAAGCTGTGAGAAATATATGGTAAAGGAAGTGCCACCACAGCAGGCTACGTTTGCCTGCAAGATACCGTGATGGGATTTGATTTTCAGCAATTCCCCCCCCCCTCCCAACGACGTACCATTCCTATTTCTTTAGATTGGATAGCATTAACTCAAATTGTATCATGCGGACTTGCTCTCAACGGTTACTTGAAAACAGATCTAACGTTTCTGCTTGGACACACTCGTGTATTTCAACTTCGCTGTAACCTTCGCCCATACGAAATTCCACCACATGACCCATGTTATTTCCTTTCCTTTTGAAGTGACATAAATGTTTATTTATTAATTTATACACACAAGTGGGGATTCTGAACAATGCTGGGCTTTCATGTCATTAGAGGGGACTTAATAGGGCTGATGGTAAGCGACACTAAGACTAACCCTAGGAGAGGGGAGAAGCGCTAGGGAGAACACAAATTACTCAGATTCTCCCGCGGAGTCCCCTTCCCTTTCTGAAGCTCTGTCCAATACAGTAAGTGGCTCACTCACTTGAATGCCCCCTTCACTCCCCCTCCCTCGCCCTCTCCCCAATAACATGGGCGCTCGATGCTACGGCTAAAGTCATAAACCAGAACATTCTCAAAACCGCTTTATCGTAACTTATTAAGCGCGCGTAGCGACACCTCTGTAGCTGTATATTTAAGGTGGATTCGCTCATTGGGTGCATCATTTTTTGAGTAGAAATATTGTACGATTTATTCAGCATAATCGTACTGCAGCAGTAATACCTCTCATTACTTCCGTAATCGACCGTCTGTACCATACCGAAATGATCACAGAGATGGAAAACATCATCAAGGTTTGTTGGTGTTGTTAGAGAAAATTTATCTACCTCATCCAGTGACGTGATTTAAAAGGAGCTACGAGCAATGGGTATCCGTACAGCCTTGCTGACAAATAACTTCTTTGCTGATCGGGCACGTCGTACTCCCACAATTCCCATAGGTTTTGAAAAGCACTTTGACGTAGTGGTGGAGTCGTGCCGAGCAGGAATGCGTAAACCTGAGCCAGTCATTTATCGGCGTATTTGCGAGGCGTTGAAGGTAGGAAACAGATCATTTCAAAGCACTGATTTCTATGAAAAATTTCTCTCAATCTATTTTTTAGGTGACACCAGAGGAATGCGTGTTCCTAGATGATTTGGGACCAAATCTCAAGCCAGCTAAAGAAATGGGCTTCACAACCATTAAGGTACTACAGTAGAGCTGCACTTCATTTTGCATAGAAGGATTATTTCCGAATTCCAGGTTACATCTCCTTCGCAAGCTGTCGCTGATCTAAAAGGGATACTCAAAGACATATTCGATTTCCCACCCGGCACGAGAGAGTGTTTGCCAAGTTCGTAATTTTGTACATTTACTGCGTAACCGAATTCGTTATTAGGTATCGTGCTGTTTTCTGACAAAATCACTTATCTTATAAAGTTTTTGAATAGCATTGCTGTGAGCAAGTAACATGTATGAAATGAGAGCTATGCGAGAAGGTGTAACAGTGTACTATTATAATAAATCGAACCGCACGGACTCGTGAATATTTCACAATGTTTTTATTACGAAGTGTTGGAGTGGGTCAGGTTAGGTTGTAAATGCTGCAATTTACTGAGGCGGTTGAGCAGTAATGGCTACAGGATTATAAGGGTACGTGTTCAGACCAACCCAGCAATGACTAGCAGCCGATTAAAAGCTTTAGTGGGGGGCTTTACAATGAAAAGGTAGCCCATTAAAATTGAGGAGAGGTGGTCCATGATGCACGGATGAAAAAAAAAATCAAAGGACCCTCCCGTCTTTATCGAGAGCCTAGAACCCGATCAATGAGACCCCTTCCTTGTCCACTGTCCGTATGGATGCCGATCTCATCGGTGCAGATGTGCTTCAGTTCTCCTCCTCGTGTTAAATCACCTCAAATTAGGACAAGGACAATTAGGACACCACTCATTTGCTCGTAGCGAGCCTAAGACTATGCCTAAGCCGAACTATTGGCTAAAGTAAGCCAATGTGCAAGCATAAGCCAAGGCCTAAGCCTAAGATCAGCATAACTAAAGCTTCAGTCCTCCCGCAGCTCAGGTGCCTCGGCCTTGTAGGAGAATTGAAGGATTCCCATCGCTGCTGCGCTAATCAAAGCTAACGCTCTCCCCGCAACACGGCTAGAATAAGACGGCTAGGGGCTAGCCACTGGTGGGAGTGCAACTTGCGAGCGGCTGAGCACGCCCCACTGAGGACACACCCTTTGCTGTGAAATGCATTGTCAAGGAGCTCACCTGCTTTTTTAATACGTATATTTCCCCTTCCACGACCTCCACTCTTATTTCGGTATCCACCTTTAACTGGGTTTCTCAAATTCCCGGAACTTTTTGGGTTCACCGTGCCCAATTTTGAATGGGTATTAATTGTAGAAAAGGTAAACTTGCCGTAATGATATCTGTTGGTTCCCGTCTAACCAATGACCATCATTTATTTCGTCATTGTTCGACAACACTTCTGTGGTAGCTTCATAAACTTGGCTCGTTTTCTAGAGTGGTCTCTTTGATGCACCCATGCGTAGTTGCATGTATGTGGAAGAGACCAGGACCATGTTTGGAGCTTGCACTGTGGAGTATATTGTGTTCTTGTAGAGCTGTCCGTGAAGGTGGCCGTGGCCTTTCCTCGGCTGGAAGGTGTGCGGCAAGACCCCGCGGCTCCGCTTTGATCACAGATTTCTCCCTTACTATTCCTACGGTGCATAACACTTTTCCAAATGGCACTCGCGCGTGGAGCAACCTTCAGCGAGAGTCGTCAACAACAAACTCTTGGTTTTGATTTGTCATCAGTAAAGGATGCCAGTAGAGGCTATGCGAGGTTTATGAACGACAATCTATGCTTTGGTGTGGAGTGGGCAACTTTGGCAGACACAATTTCTAATGACGCTTTTGAAATGTCAGTCTCACATGATGAAAGCTATGAGTATTTACAAACGCTGAAACATTCCGGAGTCCAAATTCACCTGCCGCTTTCCTTGAAGATATGAAGGAAAGTTGTGGTCATTGAAAAGGCCGTCAGCAAGGTTCTCTCGTCAATTCCCCAATGATAAGTCACGCGTTTGTGGGGTATTTTCGGCAGCTCTCAGAAAGTGTCAGTGCCAATTTTTGAATCTGTCTATAGTTTTCAAAGAAGCTGTTTTTGATGGATTTTTTAATCCTTCGAACAATGATCATATTTTCGGCTTCCTCTCGTTTACCATTAGGGATGAATAGCACGCTATAATTCAGTAGACAGATTGCCGTCCCGGAATTGCACAAAAAACTATTCCAATTCGTCCAGAATATTTATCCAGGCGAGCTTCAGTTGAGCAAAATTATGTGCGTCCCTGCACCAGTTACTCGTAATGGATAAATAGTAGTGGTAACCCTTCCTGTTCCGTTCCCAGGCATAGCAACAGCAACACTGTTTCTCTTGTGCCTATTTTTCTTCTAGGAACACTTGGGACCAAGCCTGTGGAACTCTTCGATAGCGATGCAGTGGGGTGGCAACAGACAAGGAAAGAAATTAATTCAAGGCAGGGCAGGGCGAGGCAAATGTCTAGGGTATGAGACAATGAACGTGGAGAAGAGAAGTACGCGAGAGAGCACAACAAACTTACATAAGAGCCAGACTTCAGCATGTGCAGGCGAGAAAAATGGGAGGAAAGGAATGGGGAAAATAGGTTCCTGCAAGGTCCTGGCGCTCTTTAGAGCTGGGAGAATGGGACCTCTGTAAGCTACGTTGACAGCCCTCCCCTATCTAAGCTAAGTACTCGTCCAGTTAACACATCCTGGTTGTGCCTTCAAGGTCCTCAATGGCGTTCGTTGTTATGAAGCTTTGAGCAAACAGCGGTACCATTTTTTTTGCAAACTGAGGTTTGACAGTGCCGAGATTAGACACTCCTTGTTAAAAACGTTTCGTAAAATGCAATTATTATCGTTCAGGAGAAAAGCTGCCTGAAGATAAGCTGCTCAAATTCTTGGAACAGGAACTAAACGTGAAGGATACCAAGCAGTTTATAATTCGTCGTTTCGGTCACGGTCAATCGAATCCCACGTACTACATAAAAATCGGAGGGAAGGAAGTCGTTTTGAGGAAGAAACCGGTGAGAGTCTGCTTTCTGCTTTAGGTGGTGTTTTACCGCCCCCCCTTCCCTCTAGGAACAATGCGTATTTTCACGAAACGCTAGAAGTTCAATTCCTTGTATTGCAGACTGAGTTTTCCTTCACAAGCACTCCGTGCGATGTAAATTTGCCAGTAGTAGTGGAAAACAGATAGTAATATATTTGTGTGAAGAGTCATCGTAATCGAGGGGCACACAATCGTTAGCGAAGATTTTTGGGTGACAAATGTTTCGGTTGAAGTCAAATTAATTCATGTTCAGAGCGGTCATCTCCTACCAAAAGCTCATCAAATCGATCGAGAGTTTCGTGTGCAGAAAGCACTCGACGGACACGTACCTGTGCCGAAGGTTATTGTGTATAATGAAAAGTGAGTACTCTTCGAAACTTAGAGGTAAAGTAGATAATCAGTAAAGTGATCAATGTTTATCGATTCTTCTGATGGTGAGATACGCCACGCTTTCACTTCGCTCGGCCATGCGAGTACGTGTTTAGTTGACAAGAACTGGAGAAGCTTCAACAAGGACTTACTACTGAATCCCAACATTTATGTTGGTGTTTTAATCTATCAGACGAGTTTCTTACTTAAATCAGGCCCAAGGATCAAATTGGAGTGGATCTTGCACAACAGTACGAATGTACTGGCGCGAAGTGGGCCGGCAGTAAAGTCAAAATGAAAAGAATCCGTCCAGAACGCTCACATTAGGGGCTCGTCCGCCTTCGTAATCAGCTGTGCTAAGCCAATGAGAGACTAAGCGCGTAGAGGAGAGTATTAGGTGAGATAGCGCAACATATGAGAGGGTGCTAGGAAACAGCCTGATATGGGAAAAATCTGCGGCTCAAGCAGCTTAGTTTGCAAGGCCCTAGCGCTCTCGTTAGGTGATTTCTGTCCACGGGAAAGCCGCATCTGTGATTGTCCCCTAGGGGTCTATCCTACAGACTGAAGAAAATCGTTCACACGACTTCTGCGTGGGTGATCTGCCTTTAAACGGAAGCCTGCCTTTAATGACGACATAAACGCGTTGTGAAGAGAGCAATCGCTAACGCTAGCTACGTTTTTGCATCAATCCAACTAAGTTGATAAGCTACATATAGCTAAAAATCGGCCGATAAGTCTTAATGAGAATTGGTACTGTGATGAACTGTCAAATTGTGGAGCCCGTCACCGATACCGTTACAAATCGATGATTGTCACTCCTCATCCCACTTTCCAGCTGTATTTAGAGCACTTCAATAATTCTAATGCCATATGTCTGGTCAAATAAGTGTCTTGCTTGGAAAGCTATTAAAGGAGGATTCCACGATAAGATCGAAGAATTGAAAACTCACCTAGTAAGAAGACCGGCGGTCTTCTACGACCTTCAGCGGTATGTCCTCGGCTAGCCAGGATTGCCCCCCCCCCGCCGTGCTATCGGCGTGTTACACCCTACTCACGCTGTCTGAGCCACTAGCTGTTTAGCAGAGAAAGCCGTAGATTTGAGGGGGCAGCACCAATAAGAGTCGCATCAATGCGAAATTAAACGGGTAAAAAGGGTCCATTTCTTGAGTTCTGAACCGTTTTTCATAGTTTTTCTTCACTGGCGCCACTGACCTCCTCTACCTTTATTTCTCATAGGCTGCATTTTCATCGTCAAATCCGCCTTTGCGTCATTTCGTTATTGAAGTTAAGCGAATAACCATGACACTGGGATTGAAATGTAATTTTTAGCCTTCTTGATACCCCATTCTACCTCATGGAGTACACGAAGGGTCGAATATTCATGGATCCTGCTCTTCCCGAACTGAAACCGAATGAACGGAGAGAGATCTATAATGAGGCCATTCGGACACTCAGCAAAATTCACTCCGTGAACCATGGTAAAGTTGGTCTGGGTGATTACGGTAGAAAAGGTGTGTTTGCTTTTGTTGTGACTGCTACTAAAAATAGCATGAGTAGAATTTTCAGAAGGCTACATGAAAAGAAATCTCGAACGATGGGCGAAGAATTACGAGATGGCGAAGACAGATGAAGTTCCCGAAATGTACCAGCTCCACGATTTTCTCCGGCAGAATATTCCCGCGGATGGCAGCGACGTCACGATTGTGCATGGCGATTTTCGGTAAGTTTTTCATGGGTATATGGTTGCCATACCCCGAGAGATTGTCATGAAAAGCTTTCCGATCGAGGCGAAAAGCGGTGGTAAAAAGTGCGTGGTGACCACAGTAGGTACCGTTTTTCACATCAACTTGTAAAGCTTGATTGGGGAATGGAATCGGAGAAAAGAGCCCCGGGACAAACCTATCGAAGGTAGGCACAGCGATTGTTTAGATGTGGGTTATTGGCCCGAAATTGAGCGTGTGTGGTGATTGATACAACAGCAATGAAAGAAATCAAAAAAAAAACTGATACAAACCTGAAAAAAAACAAAGCGTGCAGACCGATATAGGATCTGCTTCCTGTCACAGGAGTCGGGTCCATTACTTAATCGTATTGTACCATGATTTGCTGTACCAAGAGCAATGATGAACCAGTTGTTGCGGGTGATTGAGACTTAGGGTTATGGTGGACCCTTTTAGTGATACCTTGCGGTGGTTCAGTGGATTTTATACGATAACGAGCAAAGTATGTATGTACAGAGAGAATAAGCAGAACGCCTTTATTGTATGACAATGGAAGAGGTTATATCGTTGTAGTAACTGTTCTCGCTTGTACAGTACGGGTACGTCCACTGGTATCAACGCCTGCGATGCGCAGGCGATGATAGCAGTGGACTCCCGTGGGGGGAGGGTAGTGTGCTCTCAACTCCACCTATATGGTTGGTCCCCAAAGAGCTCAAAGCCCTGCCACAAAGTCATAGTGGCATGGTTCTTGTACACAAATGCGAAGTTATGCGCATTGGCTCTGAAGTAGAAAAATGGGAAGAATTCGCTGAAAATGTTTGGGTTGAGGGATTGCAGTCTTTCGTAATGCGGCTGTGCTAAGGAAATGAGAGGTTGAGCGTGGAGAGGATTGTGTGAGGCAAGACAGCGCCAAACAGGTACTTGCTGTGGACGAGGAGCGCTGCAGTTGCTGCAACAGAAGTTGCGAGGCGCCAGCGCTTTACTCAGGTGATTACCATGCGCGGGAGTGCCACCTCTGTGATTATCCTGTGAGGGCCTATCCTACAGGCCAATGGAAACCGTACACACGACTCCTGCCTTAGTTATTCCTCTAAGGATTCTGTGCAGTTTTTTTGTTCTTCGTATTATTGGAAGATCAACTGACACAAACACTTTCATTTTCAAGCGGTACGACTCAAACTTACTTATATTTTTCAATAAATGGACAAGAAATGCGATGAGGAAGGTGATTGGGGCGAAAAAGCAAAAAGCATCACAAAATACTGTGATTGCTCTTATAAGGTCGGTCGCGGTATGACGGAGAGAAGAAGCGCTGAGAGGAGAGGAGGAACGTGAGGGAGAGCACGTCGTACGGGAACGCCACTTATGCCGCGATTGATGAAGTGGCAGCGTTTGAAGAAAACTATTTGACTTCGGAGTGTTTCCAATTTGACTCTTAGCTTTTCACTGGATTCAAGCCTCTCCCGCAAATCGAGCTTCCTTCCTTACGAATTTGCCCATACAAATCTGGAAGAGCAGTAAAAGTTTTTCAGTCATCCACTGAACCCACAGCTCGTTGTTCGGGATAGGTACAGTTCCAAACTGATGTCTAATGTTGTTACTTATGACAAGAATTGCATAAAGCCTGATTTTATCCTTAATCGTTTTGACTCATTTTATAATAGACTTCCTTCAGCTTGGATAACCTGGTGTTTCATCCAACTGAGAATCGCGTGATTGCTGTGCTGGACTGGGAAACGTCCACTATTGGAGACTCATATGCGGATCTGGCCACATTCCTCTTTCCACATTATAGCACTATCAAAAACAAGGTAATAACTCAGTTGACTATAAGTTCTGCTTTTTTTTGTTGAATCAATGAAAAGCTTCATCATGTTTGCAGGTACTACCCGGAATGGGCCATCACTCTGAAGAAGACCTTCAACGTTTTGGGATACCAACTATTTCGGAAGTTCTTGAGCTGTATGCTCAGACCCGACAAGTAGAGCCGATTGATCCGGAGAAATGGGTCTTCTATGTCGCGTTCGTCGTCTACCGTTTCGCCAGCATCATTCAAGGTAATTCATTTTCGAAGCTAAGTTCTAGTGCCCAAATGTGGCGCTAAGTTTTGATTCAGCGCTGGTGCCGGTACTGATAGGAAATGCAACACCGTACTAAGATTACATAAATAATAAGGATCGTGACAGGATATGCATAATTCGAATGCACAGTATCCTACTAAACTAATTTAATTGTTCTCTGGGAGCACATTTTTTCTTTCCATCAGTCGGGATTCAGCAAATTAGTGTGCGATGCACTGCGAATCGAGGGTCGTACAGTTTTTTTGTAATGTTTGTCTAGTCAAATGTTAACATTCCATTTTCAGGGGTATATAAGCGATCACTTCAAAAGAACGCTGCGTCGACAGATGCGCACAGATTGGCGGTCGTGCCAAGGCTACTGGCGAGTGGAGGTCTTGCGATTATAAAACGGATGCAGCACGGAGTCAAAGAGACCGGTGAGCAATTTGTAGCAGAGATGAACATACATACCCTCGCCTTCAAATAATCAGAAAGTGTGCAGAGTGCACACCATACACCGAAATTGACGATGGCTCCGAGAAAATGGCAATTTTCAGCAACAAAAAAGTTATTCCAGAAAATTTCAATGGTTCCGGTGTGAAAAGGAATGCAGGGATCAGTTGGCAAGGATGAACTCCTCGGAAGAGATAAGAGAATTTTCATAAACGGGATGATTTGAACAGGGTAGTTGATTGCATTGCATTGCAATCAATTGGCTTGCTCAAAAAGTCACCGATATGAAAATCATCTTGGTGGTTTTTTTTATGTTTCAGTGGTCGCAACTTCCTTCAAAAATTATTCAATGTAAAAGTTTGCGTTAGCGAAATTCAGGACATGCGCTTCCAAAATTTAATCGAGCGGTCGTGAAAATCCATTCCTGCAGGAACGTTTCTAGAAATTCTCCCATCTTTTTCGAGAAGCCCATCTCTGCGAACTGATCCCTGCATTTCTTTTTACTCCGCAACCATTGAAATTTCACTGGATAACTTTTTGTTGCTGATAATTTCCATTTTCTCGCGGCCGCCGTAAATTTCGGTGTATGGTGTGCACTCTGCCCAATTTCTCGTTATTTGAAGGCGAGGGTATATACTTTTGCGCGAGCCCTTTTCCAAGTGGAATGTCCATTAAATTGGTTTATTTACTGTTCGGCAAAAATTCAATAGCAGCGTGTGCGATGTCCTCTCGCTAACTTCTACTGTCTTTACGCCATTTCGACCAAGATACTTCAGCGGAAGCACTGGCTGACAATCTGGTGGTTAGTCCGGTGGCAAGGAAACGGGATGACGATTCTTTGACAGCTCTGTGCAAGGGTCACAGCGACAAAAAAACGGGAGGCTCGTATTAGAGCGAGAGATTGCGATAAAGTGGGTGTGCAAGCATGGAAGAACGTGTACCAGTCAGCAGTAGTCAGGGTCTCGAAGAAGCGAGATGTGGCCGCTCGCTTGCTCAGCGGCCTGGGGCTGCCATCCTGCCTGAGCTCCGCCTTTGCCGCATGTGCTCCGCCCCTTAGTGTGTTGCTAGCAGCATATTAGCATAGCAGCCCACTTCCATTGTGAACCCAACCCAATCTCGCTCTGAAGGAGACAGACAGATTGGATTAGATTGATTGTGGATGCAACCGATGGTATATATCTGAACACGACAGGGCGCGAGTCTTAAAGGCATGTGCCAACATAAACAGAGCTGGAGAAAGAGAAATCTAGCACAGGCAGAACGCAGACGGGCCAACGGAGTCAACGGATCATGCGCGTTGCGTGCTCAGTGATGTGGGTCGTAGTCTAGTACGTTTTATTTAATTTGACGCCAAATAACTGCAGCACGCTCTGCGACTTTGCAGACACGCCTGCGTCCCTATGAAGACATGTCTAGGTTCTGCCTTCCGATTGTGTGGCGAGCCTCCTGTCGGGTACTCTCGTAGAAAGATCCGCCTCCAAGTGCGGACTCGGCCTGTGATTGGTTGGTTGTGAAAGATTACTGTTCGCAGCAGGAGAGTATACAAAGGCAGAGCAAGGCAATGGCGCCATTTATCGCTGAATCTTGTCAGGCGCGGTAATTTTCGAGAACAAAAAGGTCCCATTCTGCGGTTTTTCAACGTTTCGCTTGTTTTTCCTCAAAAGTGCCCTCTATCACCCCTAGTTTCATTTCAAGCAGCTGTCAATGCACCATCTACTTTTGGATGAGAGCTGTAAGATAAGCTAACAATGCTGTATCATGGCGTTCTCCTCCATCCACCGCGCCACCATATTCGACGATAGCCGACTAGCCCTGAGAGGAAACAAAATATCTATGCAGTTCTCCTCTTTCAGTTATTCCTATATTTGATCCTCAACTATTTGCACTTCTAAATCTCATGCACCACTTTTATTTCAGGGCTACTTGCTGTTGTTCCACAATCGCTGTCTGCGAAGGCGCAGAAACTGTATGAAATCGTCAGGAAAATTGTTCACGATGAAATTATTCCGTTGGAGGCCGAAGCATTGCAGTACTACCAAGGACCAAAACGATGGACGCCCTATCCGAAACTCGAGAGAATTAAAGTCAGGCAACTTTTTTATATCAAACACCTCCCTCTTGAGGGAATGATGTGGGATTAGGAGGGGTTGCCGGGGGAAGGCATACATTTAAGCCAAAGGATTTTGTTGGCTAAAACCCATCGATGATGCTTTCATTTAAGGAAAAAGCGAAATCAATGGGAGCATGGAACCTTTTTATCTCTGAACACATCGATCCAGACGGTATCTACGGAGCCGGCCTTACCAATGTAGAGTACGCTCACATCTGTGAACTGATGGGCCGAAGCCCGTATGCGCCTGAGGTTGGATAATTTCTTCTCATATTTCACTTTGGAAAGCATAAACACGCACCACCTCTCCGGGGTGCGCAGTGCATTCTGTTTCCATTTATGATCGTGGGTAAGTTTTGAGTGCACTTCGACACATATTTACAATGAATCGCGCAGAAGGTCAGCCAACAAAAGTAATTGTTTCAAAGGACGAGTTCACGATGCAAAAGCAGGCTTTTTCAAATTAGCTTAGAGATGGTGAGTATTACATGAAAGAAAGAAGAACCATTAGAAGCGGCTCAGAAACCTAGAAAAGGGACCACTTCCTAGCCCGTTGATTTGC
>KZ349387.1:11914-28007 GCA_002352805.1 Teladorsagia circumcincta | reverse complement strand
GGTCCCAAGACTCCTAGTGAACTGCTTCATCCGACATTACAGGTATATCTTTAGTAGTTTCGGACGTATATCAGTTTTCGTAGTCGACTGACTTTCTCGACTAATCAGCAATTTTTAGACACAACAGCAACGATCTTGATCTTCTGTGCGACATACTGTTCGTGTTCATAGGCAGATATGTCACTGATTTTTGTTTTGTTCGTGAATTTCTTGAAAGGGAAGTGATACCGGTAAGCATTTGTATCATTTACGATCAAGTACCTTCAAGATACCTAATAATCTCCAGACCTATTCCATGGAATGGCGACGAAAGCTGTTCTCCTATGTTCTGGGAAAGTTTGAAGCAGGCGGCTCCACGGTGATAAAAGATCTTTTGTATGTGAAAATCGTGCAATACGTTCTGATTCCAAGTCTTCAATGGGCTTTTGAACGCTATAATGTTGACGAAGTAAGCTCAATTTCTCGAGTTTCCTCCCATGTTACTGTATTTGAAGGTCGACTCTTTAGATTCTTGGAGAAATACAGAATCCTTCTGAGCAACCGGAAAACGATCCCAACGATTTGGTGTATCGACTAGCACATGTGAGCAACATACTTGTCACAATCAATGTTGTAAATTCTAACTGGAGTAGAATTCAATAAGAACATTACAGATAATTGACCAGAATCGCCAAGTGATGAGCGATGGTATTGTGATAGTACTTTACCAGCTTTGTACACTTCTCGTGAAACATGCACCTAGGCATGTTCATAATAATGATTCAAAGTAAGTTACCTTGTTTCCCTTGCGTCATTGCCAAACGCTCTAGTACTAATAAGGGCCAACCATCGCTTTGTTCTTATTTCGAAAATTTTACGACCCCCCCCCCCCTCCTGGCAGATCTTTCCATCTATTGAAGGGGTCTCGACATGGCCGCCCACCGACTGGAATACAGTGCCTGATGGCTCCTAATACCTGTTCACCGATCATCCCTCTCACTACTCTCATACGGCAGCTAAAGGTAGCGATTTTCAAGAACTTTTCATGCCTTTTTCACCAATTTTGCCGAAATTCCGAAGGAATGTCGTCGGAATGGCGGCCATAACTCCCTTCACTAAGGCACGAGCTCCTCTGAAAATCTCAAATAAGCTGTCCTTCCACAATCAACCACAAAAACCAGATCACGTCCTACACTTCCGTGTACCAGGTAAGTTCCCCTCCCCCGGTACAGCGATTCGACATGCGGCTCCCTCGTTAATATTTCGTCACAGTGCTGTTAATGAAGTTCCGGATTCCTTTGTTCAGTACCGTCTTTCGGTCCTGCTAGCGATCTCATACCGTACCCTGTGGGAGAGACAGGCCTACTGTAGATCGATGAGGGCAACAGTCAAATTCTTCATTCTAAGAATATTTGCGCAACTCCTCGTTCAGGAAGGCCGTGGGCCCTTTCCAAGTGTTCCATGTTCGCTTCTGCTCGGGATGTACAGTTATGAAGTTCCGTGGAATTGTTCATTAATGCCTTTGGGATGCGCCATACAACCGACTTCGCAGAACGTTGTAACAACATGAATGTATGTGTTGCCCACACTACAAATCAGCCGGCCCAGTTGACAACTGTTGATATTTTGATCCCTCTCGATCGGCCCTGTAACAGTAGATTTCGAGTGCATGGTCACGATGCTGCCGCTAGTTTCTCCGTGCATAATCAAAATGGAGGGGTGCTGGTTCTGTTTTACGTTTATGGGCGCGTAACAAAATCGTTGCTTCTAGGGAGAGTGTACCTACATTATTTTCGCCATTCTGTAGATTCTTCTTACTATTAATGATTTTTAGAAAACATGGATGGCGATTGAGAGTCTTTATGTTGTTCGCGTGGTCTTGTCTCACTCCAACAAACAGACAAGACGCAACACTTCGATACACCGGCTTTCTCTTCATTTCGCATATCGTACAGAAATTTACGATCAACAGGAAGATTGTGCTGCAGGTCCGTTCATACTGGTGCTGCTACTGGAATACTGTGACGAGTCCCATTTGATTACACTCTCTATAGGTATTCCAAGCACTGTGCGGTTCATTTCAATATGATAGTCGCGAACTTGTACGACGTGCAGCCGACGTGGTCACAGCGGCGATGCCAATCCGAATGGATGACGGTCACCATCAGATGTTCATCAATGTGAAACGCGTTCTTTGCGAGGAAGCTCATAGCCTGCAGCATATTCAACACATAGTGTACGATAACCCTGTTTTTTTTTCTGTGATCGAATCGGGCTTGAGAACTGCTGTTTCAGAAGCATGGTCGTCCGCAATTACCGATCCTACTTCTCGTGTCGTCATGCTCTCTTTAAACCGCTCATGAATGCTGTCCGTCGTGTAATAAGCACTCCGAATTCTGCAATGGATGGGTAGGTAACCTCTCCTTGCTTTCTGTTCCCTGGCAATTATTTGTACCTTTCAGGGTGATGACGCGAAAATTGGCGCTGGATATGTGCGAGATGGTAATCAAATGGGAGTTGCTACGTTTGCAAAAGGTTGAACAGTTGACCCAAGGTCTTCCGTCACATGATGATGAGGTGGGAAGCTGAGAAAACCTCTATTGCAAATAAAAGTTTTTGCTTTGAACAGGTTATTGTTAATTTTCGTTGAGCTAATTGTTCAGTTTGAGTCATTGCTGAATGATCAAGAAGGATCGCGACCGGCAGCACCGCAATCAGGCGGCATTCCAACGGGTAACTTGGATCTCTTTGATGATTTCTTACACGCTCTAATTAACTGGTTTCAGGCAGTGGAAGTGGAGATTTTGACGACCAGCTGTACAAACAGATGTCAAAAGAATGTGTAGATGAAGTAGTAGCCATGCTCCTGAAGTTTGCTATACAGGTACAGCGACCGCATAGGTTAGGGACCTTGTTTCGGATTTCAAAAATGCATGATTTGTAGCCCACCACTGGCGTACAGCCACACCAGTTGCACCAGGCGACGGTCGAGAACGGTAAACGAAGTATAGGCCTGATGAAGCAATGCCTCAAGTCCGCTGTTTGGGGAGATATTGTGACGATCAAAGTCGGATGGTAGGATTACCATTTGGTCATGTTTACTTGATCAGGACAACACTTCTAACCTTACTTCAGGCTTGAGAAAGAGCTAACGGTACCACCAGAGTCCTTGGTACGACAAGAGAATCAGGCACAGTTCGCCCAATCAATATCGCAGTCTCAGCAAGCACTTGAAGTGGTGATCAACCTGGTAACAATCATGGTATGTGTATTGTTGAACTGATAGGGACGCGGAAAGCTGCTGCGTAGAGACCTCGGGTTCGGTGTGGAGCCCTTTCTTAAGAGCATCCCCATTTGGGCATCCCTGTCATGGCCCATAAGTCATTTCCAGCTCAGAAAAACCCTCCGTCGGGTCGAGATGGGCGAGGTCAGTGAAGATTTTGTGAGGAGAAACACCACTTTGTAGAAGCTTTCCCTCCCGATTTCACTCCATACGCCCTCACACTCCATAATTGGAAACACGGCCTCTTCGCATGGGAATCGCACTTGGCTGGTGGTATATAGTATTATCTCAAATTTGCTTTTGGGGAGTCATCAAACTTTGTTAGTCTCCCGGAATTTATGAATCTTCTACCGTATCTCCAAGAGTAATCAGGTATGGCTCTTGGAATCAAGTTGGAATGCTGCGTTGCTTTGCCTAAGCACGCTTTCTATCTAGTACAATCAGCAAAATAAGCTCATAAGGCAATTGCATGAGAATCTATAACGCAATCATTTTAGCCCAAGCCATTACTACTCCAAACTGTGCGACCTCTTCAGAGAGCAATAATATCTTGTTTGAATTGTGGGCATAGCACGGTGAGAAGTTTTTTGCTTTCGTTTGGCTTTTAAATTCTAATCGACTAAAGTTAGGCATACAATGAATGATTTTGTTGTTCAGTTGGTTCGTCTTGTCAATATGCTTGTATCAAAATTATTCGAAAAGTCCAACTGTTCGATGACTGGCATGTACGAATTCGAGATCCTTAATCAGTTTATATCGAAGTACTTGAACGACCATTTCAATTCCTATGTGAAGTGAGTAACTTTCGAAATATAAGTGACAGGTGTTGATTGACTGACAGATGCTGAACGCTTTGATTTTTGGGCAGTGTACTCTCCACGCCTGATTTTTATGAATAGTCTCTCTATTTCTTAACAAAAAATCTGGATTCATCGCCTTTTCCTCCCAATTTCTCCCTAACAATGGACCTCCGTGTTCCCTCGCTGGATTCTATGAGTAACTACTGCTGTAGCTCATACATTCTACAGTATGATTGCTGCTTCTACCGAGTTTCAGGTGTCGAAATTACTCACCTTATCCTATGGTTTTACAGGTCGTCAACGTGCATGATAATGAATGCGTTCACAGCTTTGTCGTTGCTTCGAGTCATCTGCGCACAGCAACCGGGTTACTTGGACGCGATGTGTTTGCAAGCATATATTAAGGTGATTCTTATTGAGCCACGTATTTATTGTTCGTCTTCACGGTCGCGCCTTCCACTGATGGTAACCCGAAAGCTGTTGATTAGTGGCAAGTAAATTTCCTGAAGTTAAAATTCTTGGGTGTTGAGCAGAGTTGATAAGGGTGAGGGAAACCTCGATCATGGGCTCTGTACTGTGTGAGAATATTTAGTGTGGAGCGTGAACGTCAGCGTGGAGAGCACGGCTCGCGAGTGACGAGTGTGAAAGTCCGCACGGCAAAGCATGACTGGACAGGCGGGAATCCTCGACCAGTCGTTGACGATTTCTCGACCGATTGTCACCCTGGTGTCGAGTGCAGGGCTAAAGTGCGTCGAGAGTCGTTGACGGAAGCCGTGTCTGATCCGAAAATAGCGGGCGGTGCCGGTGGTTGGAGTCCTTGGCATTGGTGGGATTTGATTCCTAGGGCCGTAGATGTAGTTGGTGCTTCTGTGCCTGTTCCACTCGATTAGATCCTGAAAAGTGGTTTTTTGCATATACAGGTCCCTGAAATGATTCTGTACCGTTTCGTTTCCTATTATTTAACTGCAAGTTTTAAGTACGTTGTTTGAAGGTGCTTGAGAAGGCCGTAAGAGAGCACATTGGCCACATCACTGAGCAAGGTGAAGCGACCAGAGAGAAGGGTCAGTGATTTTCAAGACTCTTGTTTGTCCACTCTTCAGACGTATTGCAATATAATCTTTTCCTTTTGAAGTAGCAACTGCTGAAATGATAGCGATGGCGTTAGAGATGTTGCGTCCACGTGTTGAGGCGATATCAGCAGAAGCGAAGAGAACTATATGCCAAAACGTTCTACTTCCTCTAATCGAACGTTCCACCTTTGACAAAATCATTGACGTGGTGCTGCGCGTTGTTTCCGAACTGGTCGTAACACATCGAGATGAGGTTTGTACTCTTTATTCCTTTTTTTTTGAATTTTCATGCTCAAAGAAAAGCGGATGAATAGTCAAACAGTGGGCGATGATACATTCTCAATTTCTATGCTATGGGAGTGTCCAGAACGAATCAAGCATTGAATTAGCACCCTACGCTACCTTATTTCACAGTTCTTCATGATTTCAACTTCTTCCGGTTGGGAGTCATTCACTATCTGCTGACAGCTACCATATCCATCTTGAAAGTCGCAATCTCGCATTTTATGTGTGGAATCCAATCAAAGGAATGCGTTATGTTTTTATCAAGACTGCCATTAACTTGCGCTGTTACGTCAGGAAGGTTAAAGGGGTCAAGGGGTGTTATGGCGGATCGTCATCCTTTTTTGGTAAGTACGCCTTCCAGCGGATGTAGTGAAAGATGTGCATTTCTTCTTGAAGTGGAACTCGTCCGATTCAGAGACTGGAAAGGCTACGCTCGACCTTGCCTACAAACTTTCCCAGCCAACCAATATCGTTCTTGTAAGATTGCATACCAGCGTAGGAAAATGAGCACTGCATACCAGCGTAGGAAAATGAGCACCTGTCAACCACTCAATCGGAAATTTCAGTTTGCATTGCATTCTAACCATTCGTTTTCAGAACTGTGCGAATCCCGGTCTTCCACTTCTTGTTCGTTTACAGAGCGTAGTCGAGAAGCGATACAGGTATTTTTCAATTACAAGTGTCATCGTGACGTTGATTCCTCTTTCTGTTCAGGACCAATGGTGAACTGATGAAGATGTTCTTGAAAGTTGTGCTCTTTGTGTTTGAACATCCACTTCTGCTTACGTCTGATTATGCGGAAAAGTTGGAGGACGCTTTTCATTGGGGATTAACCGCACAGGTACGTTATTGTGGTATACAGGAAATCCTGATGTATATTCACGAAAATCTACAGTAATTGGAGGCACCGTTGAACGAGTAGATAATATTTCAGTCGTATCAGAATTATTCTCGAAACACCATCCTGCTTACTTGAGGGTAATAATTTTAGGACCGAGAAATGCGTGAAAAGTTCCTCATCGTGTTCGAACGAAACTTGGCTGTGAATCCAATAGCCCGCTTGACGTACATTCTCCGAGAAAAGTACTGGGAACCTTTCAAAGACTATTTTTGGTTGCGCCATGCGTTATGGCTGCTGCTGCGATGCATTCCTGCTTCAGGTATACGTTTGAATAAAAATGGCATGATCTATGAGATTCTTGCCAATGCCATCTTTTCAGTGTCCTCCTCGGGTGGACATCGTCGTATATTTATTGACAGCTCGGCTACTCTTTGGAGGACTATGCATGCGGTAGCCGGCTTCCGCTCGTCATCGCTAAGCTCAGATATGGAAGCTGATGTTCATACCATTTCATCATCACTATACAGCACTAAAATCGACACTGATGTAATTTTTCTTCTTTTGCGAGGCAGCATTTCGCTTTGCTCTGCCTTGACTTTTCGTGGAAATTACTTTCACAGCTATTCCGTTGCCCGCAGATTTCATTAATTCATGGTCGAGTTTAGAATAAGGCTGATGAAGACGTACCTATGGAGACTGATCAAGAGGGCAGTGGGAATGGAGACTCAAACATGTCTACTCGAATGGACGTATTACTTGAGGATCAAAAAAGTTTATTAATTGAAGCAGCATCATTCGATTTCTCGTCAGCAGTGGATTGCATCGTCGGTTTGGTGTTTACTGTGCAAGGTTCGAATTGCTCGGTTTTTGTTTATGATTGAACCATTGAATTATTATATGTGCTCTAACGTGGTAGCCAAGAGTAGATATTACCCGCTGAAACTGAAAACTAAGACGGCTTTTTTCCTTATTGCTGACCTCAAACATTAGTAACTAATCGCATCGAGTTAGTGTAGAACCAAATCAGAACCCATAAGGGGTAAAGGGAGTTGCTGTTCTGCGCAGGAAGTGATCAATAGGAGCGAGAAGAGGGAGCAAAAGGAAAAGCTTTCAACTAGGGGAGGTGCCAGATCGAAGTGCTCATGTGTATTCAATAGGGCGTGTCCCCCTTGAGATACTTGGGCCGCTTATCTCGCCCCACAGTAATATCCGCTTCCCTTCTCAGATCAGTTCACCTGAAATAACGATGCCACTCACTCGCTGTTGGCAAGACTAAGATTAGGCCTAGGCCCCATTATAGGGGAGCTTAAACATAGGCCAATTGTACAAGCTTAAGCCCAAGCATAACCTTACCTTGAATGTTCGCGCTGTTCCTGACCTAGGAGGGGAACAAGAAGGATCTTTCAGGGCAAGCCATGCTTTTCGGAAATGGTTTCTTGCAAGTTGTAGAGCTGCCTGTATAGACCATAAAGCCATGTTCTGTTTTCGATGAACGGTTTCAAAGTACCAAAAGGGTGATGAATGATGCTCTTAATGGCTCGATCACCCGTGGCAACTGAATTTTGCAATCAAGGTTGGTGGCCACTTTGTCATGACCTCAGGCCATGATATTTCTAAGCTCCGCCCTTCGGAGAATAAATACGGCCGCGAGCGCGGAGTCGGGGGTTCTTTCCCCCTTCGCTGGCTCCCGACGGCTCGGCAGTGTCGTTGATTGTCGCCGATGATGTTACGGTCATAAATCGTGAGAGCTCAACCCCCGGAAGCTCGAATTCCAAGACGTTCGGCTATTTGCCCATCTCGTTCTTCCCCGAGGGTATCGTAGAAGTACGGCATAGAAGAAGGCAAAATAACAAGGGGCTGAACCTCAAATACTCAATAGCAAACCTAAAACAAAGCTCAAGTAGGAATATGAGATTTGAATCGTAGTTCGGTGTTTAGCGAAATTGTGAGACACTTGTATGTTCATATAAAGGGTGTATCTTCGTGTGTTTGTACCTACGGACAAATTAGAGCCACCAGACTACTACATTTGGGAGTGATGCCCCAAAACACACTTGTTGGCTACGAAATGGTCCTGACGATGAATTGACAATGAACTTCACATCTGGTTTTGGCATTTAGCTGTATTTGGCACCAATTCAAATACGAAATTTTGACGACACGGGGATCGAACCATTGATAGTGTTTCTTTTTTGGTACTGCTGAAACCGTTCAGCAAAAATAAACATGGTTTTGTGTTCCCTACATGCGTTCCTATATTATGCAAAACCTGTTTTAAAAAAGCGCAGCTTGCTCTGAAAGATTCCCCCTTGCAAGACTATCCCTAGTTACTTTTTTAGGAGTTAGGTAGTGTAAGGTGCCTAGCTTTGGAGAAAGCTTGGGCGGCTAGTTGTGTGTGTGCAGTTTCCGTCTGAAAATGTTCTGCTAGATGTGAATTGCTTTCAGATGATATAGCATTCATTGGCGACATGTTCTCTCATCTCTTCCACTCCCTGTGGGTTTCGATGAGTGAAGAAGAGCGAAATTACATCGGAGGTGAATTCCGAGGCTATTTTCAACGTTACAGTACTTTTATAGAAGAATGCCTTTTCTTACATCTGACATATTCATTTTTTTGTAATATTTAAGGGTTGGCTGTACCTTTTATGACATCGGGCGTTCATGTGCAACAAGCTCATGCTGTTCATCCAGTGATCAACATCCTCCTCGAAACTTTCTCACAGTGTAATCCACCAATTCACATCGATCCTAATGCCACTCAGGTAAATCGCTCCAATTTTCTTACTTACCTAATTTTTATCTTCAGTGTTTCCTACTTCGGTTTTGCAGTACATCTCTCGTTATTACCATTCATGGCATCGCGGGATCCTGATGCTAGAAAATCGAGCGCTCTGTATTCCACCCATGCTCAATAATACAGTGTGTGCACAGCAAACTCCTGATCCGATTGCTCAAGAAAACATGGTCCGTTTTCTTTTGATTCCTTCATTCTCCTGAATCCTTTTTCTTTGTAATGGCATGTTTTGGTATTACTCCTTTGTGAACTAATGCTGATCAGGACGTGCTGTACTGCTTGGGAACGCTCTACTCCGAACTTGCTGAACAGGACCAATATGCCGCCGTGTGGAATCGACGTGCATTGACAATGGACACTGTTAAAATGTTGGCTATGCAACAGCTGGTGTGTAATCGTTCAGCTTTTCCCTCCCAATACTTGTGAACAGTTTTGTCAGCTAACTCATTAGGGTGACATCGAGGAGGCGCTGGAATGGGGACAGTCGGCTGCTCGTACGTTGCTCCATCGAATGGAAAACCAATACGGGAAGAATGCCATCACTGAGGCCAATTTCAGAGAATATGAATTCCTTGATAACTCTTACATACAGTGAGTGATTTATTTGCTACATTCGAACTTGTACGTACCCCATTAGTGAACTTTTCTTGAAGAGTCTGCATAGAATGGGAAGAGAGTTACAGTGTGTCTCTAAAACAATGGATGAGTTGCCAGCAAAGATGGACCACCCGCCTGCGCTCCTTCTTTCTTCGTTTCTTGGTTTTGGAAACCCTCCTCTGAGACTGTCATGGAAGGAGCCTGTAAAGAGGCAACTGCTTCATAGTAAGCGTTCCCGGAGTACAATTTCTGACAGTTGAACAGTTGATATGAGCTGGCGATTTTCCATGACATATCCTGATGAATACCCTAGCGGGCCAACGGCGCGAAGAGTACTTTAAAAAAGTGTGAATTTTCTTGAAATTCTTTCTTCTGCCGCAATTTCCTGAGGGGCCCTAAATTAGATTCGGTAAGTTCGCTACACTCTGTTCCGCTTAGGTTTGATCTGAAGTCATCAAAATTTCCTTGGGGAAGTTCGTTCGCTCACGGCCACTGACAGAGAAGGCCTTTTTATTGGAAAACGACTGCTCGGGTATACGCCGTGCACTTATCTGTGGCTAAAAGTCGCACTACTACTACGCATCTGAAAGTCTTAATTTTCCTGAAGAATGTGACAATAGTATTGCAATTGTAGTTTTGTTGTATTGTTACATGGTGATCCTGTTTCACTTGTTTCACTTATAGGATTACATAATTATTTTTTTAATTTTTATTGTTATTTATTTTTTATAAGATTCTATTTCGTCAGGCTTTCTCACAAATTACCTTTCCTACTGCGTTGCACATCCCCTCCACTCCTCAGCAGCTAAGGACCCCTATGCTTTCCAGCGTTGGTTTCTGCGTTTACGACCCCCCTCCCCACCTTTCCTTCGGCCATATACGACCCCCTCGTTGTTCTTTGCGCAACGGACGGTTGACCCTGGTTGTAGGTTCTTTTAGTATTAGTCAGGTTCCTCAATAGAGTGTCTCATGCATCGTTCAAGTTAAAAATGACAATGCCCACTTCTCTCCACCTTAGCCTTACGATATTCGACAGATGAGGGAAAATTCGGTTTGATGACAAAGGGCTGCACAATCTTCATATAGAATTGAATTATTTTTTTTACAGTTATTGTTGTCCTTACGTACCCCCTTGTCATTTTTATTAGTCGAAAAGTTAACCAGGCTTACTTCTGAAAGCTTTCCCGTTGACCTCATTTTTCGTTTGGGACTTATTTCGACAGTAGGTAGGTACTCTCAGTAGATATCGACGATTTTTTTCAGATGCACAAAAGAATTATGCCGTTGGAGAGTGGTATGTGACATAGCAAAGAACTCTCATGTTGAGAATCCAGAACTCCTTTTCGAAGCCGCAGTTCATCTTCCCGATTGGAGTCTCGCCAAACAATGCCGTGATCAGGTGATTTTCTTTTTACACATCTTTCTCAAGATTTAAAACTTCACCATTTGCTTTCAGATTATTGGTTGTATTCGTCCTGATTTCGCTATCCAGAGTATTACATATGGTGCAATGTTGGCAGTTCTGGTATGTGTCTTCTGAACGATTTGGTTTCTGTGTTTGTGTAATGTAACAATTTTGTTACGTTCTCTGAATGAATGTAGGATTGTATTAAAAGTGTGGGAAGGCAAGACTCGCAGTTGTCTGATTCTTGAAGAGGGGTTTGTGAATTGTAAGAAACTAAAAATGATGGTAAGCAGAGGCTGTAGAATTTACGTTGAGGGCAAGCAAATCACGCGCTTTTAACCTTTTCCTTTGAAGGATAAAGCAATTGGCATTGATCATTCCCTTGGCACGGGGCAGCACGCTTCTACTTCCCTTTAAACATTCGTAGTGGCACTTGAATGCGATTTGGCCTATACAATGGCTTGCGGGGGACAGCCGATGTACAAGCCAGTGTTTTTATTCTTCCGGACGTGTCTGGTACGAGTGGATGTTCTTATGAGTTTTCGTATAGGGTGATCCAGAAGAAGTTCCTGTCACACACCCGAAGAAAATGGTCGAGGAAGTTACTCAGGCATTAGTTGTCGGCTGGCGCGTTCTACCTCCGATTCTGACACCAGCGCACACGAAGCTGCTGCAAGTGAGAACGTCCTCTTCATTTTTGTTGAATTTGTTTGTTTGCATTCCTACCAATTCAGCAAATGACAATGATCCGTGAAGTGGGAGATGTGCTAGATCTGAAACGCGCACTTGATGCTGGAAATCAGAATTGCGGTGCCGTCATGCAGGAAATGAAGACTGTAATTAAAATATGGAGGTATGATCCTTTAAGTGCCAGCTTCTTCACCCGAGTTCTTTGCGTTCGTATTGATTTTTTTTGTACAATCAATGAAGTTTTTTTGTAGATCTCGTGCTTACTCTTTGTCCGATGACATGTCGTTCATCTCATTGATGTATGATTGGCGAAGTCAGATCCATACAATGATGGTGCAGCAATTTCATGAATGGGAACGTAGTGGGGTCAGTTAGTCGCTGTTTTACATAGTAACATCCGTAGGTGACACTGGAAATACAGTCCTCTCTTACTGTGCCCACTGCAGATTGTAATGCCTCCGGGTATGAATCCCCAGTCGATTCTCCCGATTCACTCGGCAGCTACCGGACAACTGTTCCTGGCAAGAGCGGCGCGAGAAAGAGGAATGGATCAAGTGGCGATCAGAACATTGAATAAGTATGATCTCTTCTCTTGAATCCCTCTGAAGAATTTTCATCGTGATTCCAGATTGCATACACTGATTACCCTCCCCATGATGGACTGTCATCAGAAGATCATTGACCACTTGAAAACACTGCGAAGAATGGCAAAGAAACATACGACCACAGCACAGCAAAAAATGGATCTTCTTCATGAGGTATGGGATTGCAAGTTACATTGGTTATGAAAAATCTTCAATGTGTCTTTTAGGCACTACTTATGACCGAAGCTGCTCGTATCGAGGATTTCTCTCGTGATCAATGTTGTCGTCTCTTCTATCAAAAAGGCTCCATTCTCAGCCAGTTGGACAAGTAATAATTCCCTATTCAGAATTTGTTGTTCAGTATTTGAGACTCTCCTTCATGGACCGAAGGGAATACACCGGTGATGATTCGAGGGCGGCACCGTTACTGCGTACATCGACTAGTGCCGTACATCGACTAGTGCTCAATTCATATCAAAGGCAGTAAGCGGGATGTTTTGGAGGTTCAAGAAGGGGAGCATAACGACATAAAGAGGGGAAAGTAACGTAAGGGAGAGAACGAGGCGCGTTTTGCTGCGAACAGTGCGCCTGTAGCAGGCTGGGAGCACACTCGCGGTGGTGAATTCTCTTGGGTATCCGACTGGAGCCCTGGCGCGCGCGAGAAGGCGGGACGCAAACAGTTAGCGGACAAATTGCACCGCGTCCTGTAGCGGTCTTGCGTAATGTCAAATAACATGTAACATGTAATACGTCCTGTAGCACACAGTACCCGCTACAAGTCGTCCGCTGACCCGTATGCGTTCTACTCGCCGCGCAACAGGCCTGTCAGGTACCCAAATCTCTTCGCAGCTTTCCACGCCCACCGATTGGTTACCCCTTCGCCGTTTGACTCTAGCCGTTATGGCACAGAAACAGAACACTGGGTTAAGGTTTTATGATGTCAGCACCTGACGCGGACATGAACGGGGAAGCAAGGATCTTATATTGAGTTTCGGACCATCTCCTCAGTTTTATCTTCACAGCTACACCTCTCAGCAGCTCTATTTCCATACCCAGCGAGCGACCAATTTACTGTAGCATCTGCCTTTAGGTAAAGGTTGTCATAGCACAGGGGATATGTTGACCGAACATTGGTTGTCTTAAACCAAAAGATCTATCCAGGAAAAGGTCATTTCAGTCAACTTGGCTATTTGTGGCCTGGAAATTTGACCGAACGGGCACTACTCATGAATGCAAACCTGTTTCATTCTGCGTCAAGCTCAGGAAGGATTAAAATGGCCCCCAGATTTTCATCATTGCTTTCCTAGATTTCTTGCCGACGAATATTATTTACTTTAGATAGATCCCTTTACCCTCATCCCTGGCACAAGTCAGATGAGGGTGTGACATCTGGAGCTGCTTTGACTCTAAATTCTAACCCTTTCAGGAACGACGACGCGATGCATGCGTTCTCCGCTGCAGCTACCATGGTTGATCCAAACAGTTCTCCACAACTTAACACGGCGTGTAGCATGTTCAAGAATTGGGCGCATCATCTGGACAATTTGTTCTTTAGTGAGAAGTGAGCTACTCCGTAGTTTTCCAAACTATCGAGAAGTATCATAGACAAATTTCCAGACACGAGGCATCTGCGCTTTCACGTGGATTACCGGCAATCAACTGTTACTTTGAAGCGGCAAGAGTGGAGAACGAGACTAGGGCTCGTAAATACATCGCCAGGTTGGCACCATTTTTCTGTTGGTAGACAGGGGTTGCAGAACGCAGTTTCTTGGACCAACTTCTATCGGTGCCAGATGGACCTTTGAAGCAACAGTCTCAGCACGGTCCTAAAAATTCTATGCTATGGGGTGGAAAGGATGCGCTAGCCCTAATTAAAACCATAGGAAGTGTCACTAACCAAAAAACTCTCCTTAGGAAGCCACAAAGAAACCAGGAAGGCGCCGTTGAAAGGGGCGGTCGCTAGGATCTTAGGGAACGCCCTTTTGCCAATTATTGCCGCGTCTTTTTCATGGGGTTCACTTGCTTATTTCATTTGATTGTTGTATTTCTATTTTTATACGATGCATATGTCTCTAGCTGTATTAGGGCGAATGCGGTTGAAATCCGGGGAAGCAAGTAGTTCAGACAACTCGTCCACCAGGTGAAACCTAATTAAAGGCTTCGCCGGCGGATTTCTTTGTTTTTTTCCTTTAATACCAGTCAACTCGTTACCTACAACTTCGTTACCGACCGCTTAACGCCTCGAATTCGTTCTGAGACTGTTGGTTTAACTCAGGCTGTGCAGGGCCTGCTTTGTGACACGCAACTAGTTACCCATTCGTTTGTAATAGCAACGCTGTGTAGCTTTCCCTCTCACACGGAATGGTGGCTATCTAGGATTTTGATAATACTGCAGCACGACTTCCCTCCAGATCTTCTATCTAGGGCATAGGAGCGACTGCAGATCCACCAACTATAGCTGTATAGGGTGGCCACGTGTCTCCAAGATGTGTCTCGTGCCCTCACCCTCACGCTACCAACGCAGATTGCAGATTGAATTTTACGCAAATTCCCATGAGTCGCATACAAGCAACATCCAAGCGAGGTGTGCTGTGGGTTGTTGGGTCAAGCGGCACTATAAATACTAACCGGGAGTAGAAAATGGGAGCTGCCACTTTGAACTGATCCACCTCCATCTCCAACTCTTCAACCAACCACTAACTAACTGTGAGGATGGTCCGCACTGTTACTTTGTTATCGGCTCACTTGAGTAATTTCTTCGCAATGATACTTAAAGCAACAGTCTTAGCGCGGTCGAAGTGGGGATGGCGTACAGATGTTGCACCTCTCCTTCCCAGCCGTGGAGATCCGTTCACGATCACGATTTGCTTCGTGAATCGACTTCAATAGTCCCTGAGGTCCAAAAGCGATCGCAGAAGAAATATAGGAATAGGATTCTCATTCAAAATAAGTGGAGAGTTGGGTCGTTCTAGTGAGAGTGCATGAGTTTTGCTTTTCAGAATATTATGGACAGCAAAGCATGTGGTGGCATGTGGAATATACGCTGCCGCTGGGTTGGATGGTGTGCTGAAGGAAAGGGCCCAGTCTCTGATGCCGTTCAACTGGCTTCCTTGGTTGGTTTTCTTTGGTAAAGTTGCAATTCCTGGAATATCCCTGTTTATATGCTATTGTATTCAGGCTGCCCCAACTTATGACTGAACTTCAAGAGAGACCTACTTCTGAATTCACATCTATTGTTCAAAGGATAGCTGAGGCCTATCCGTTGCAGATAGTATCCGCTCTCCGACCTTTGCTAGACCCTGTTTTAATTGATGATGTAATCGAAGCAGGTAAGAAACCGCCTTCTAAAATTTTCGAATCCTAAGGTTCGGATTTTCAGTGGCAACAAACATTCCGCTTCCATTGCTGCCCGATGACCATAAATGTGCAGCGCTGTGTAAAGTTCTAGAACGAGCGTGTAGATCTCGATTAACCGATGTTCGGGTGAGTTTCATTCCTTTCCTGCTGATCTCATAGTGTATATAAAATGCAATATGATTTTCAAGCGTGAAACTCATTCCAGATGTGGAACCGCCTTCTCTCAGGTTTTTCAACTATGCGTGAATTCTGGGCTGAGCGTCATATAAGGTACGCTTCGCAGCTGAAAGACGAAATTCTCAGGTATGACTGATTCTCGATTTTATCAACATTTCTGTTCCAGTTTTCATTCATGTCGGCATAACGATATCTTCGGTAATTTATTCTTTCTGAGAGATTGGTCGTCCG
>KZ349386.1:9016-20684 GCA_002352805.1 Teladorsagia circumcincta | reverse complement strand
ACCCACAACGAGTGAGATTCGTTGACTGTTTTTGCTTTCTTGGACATGTACGCTCAGATGCGTTTTCTGATCATTCATCTTTGAGCAAAAGTTTTGGCTTGAAGAGCATCCGCTCAGTAGCGCATAAAATTTCGCAATATGCGCGCTGCATCGCTCTTTTGAAAGAATGGTCCCTCATCTTAACAGATTGTGTTTAAGCTGAGAAACAAAGGTACAAATGGAAGCGTCATTTCAAAGTTACCAACCTAATACATCGGCTGGCCCCGCAAGTCATTGTGTAGGCCAAATCGCATTCATATGCCACTACGAATGTACAAATGGAAGTAGAATGCGTGCCCCATCTCAAAAAGGGATAGATCAACGACAAATGCTTGATCCTTTATCCATCCAATCTGTCCCGAACTCATCGCAACCTCCATCCCACTACGATTGTTTAGTTGGTATTAGACAAATCTGATAGGTAGAGTCAGCCGTATCTCGCACCATAAAGGGGATATCGTTTCCGGCTTTCAAAGGGGAGGGGGTCGTATTTTGCTTTCTATTTGCTTAAAATGGTAACAAAAGGAGGGGCGGTATCTTAGTCTTCCAGAGTGTTCGTGATGGTGAGTGAGGGTGGTGTTGCAGTGGAACATGGTTGTTTCAGGAAGGTTTCAGACAATTTTAGAGGAAACTTCAAGAAAGAAGGCGAAGTAGAGAAAATTAGATCGTAGAGAAATTTGTATCGCCGCGTTATTGGTCGCACCCCTCACACAAAGTTCTTTATAAAAGCGAATACGATCTGTGACAAGATCCGCACAGCTTTTTGCTTCTGTCAAAACACGATCACTTCAGTCGAGCCTTTGTCTCGCCGCCAGGTGTCACTTGTGACCACTGTATGAGCTTGAACAAGCAAAAGCAGTTCCCGAAGTGTTACCCTATATTCATAGTTGAAATATGCATCCTCTTCATAGTGTACTGGATAGAATGACAATCGTGATCGCTCTAAGGCCAAATACGTTGAAGATTGAGAGGTAAAAAATCAACACTGCTGAGTTTTGCTGCCAATGCTGACCGTTGAACGACCTGTCCCATGTCAGCACAATATGGGAAGTTGTTTCACAAACGAAACTGGAGGTTTGAAATTCAGAGGTGCTGAATGGACCGCTGCTTTCGAATGACTGCAGAAAGGCTAAATGTTGGACACTGGGCAACAGGATGAGATTCGGATACCAAGAAGGCAAAATCAAGGAGGGCTACCGGACGCAGACCCTTCCCGCAACGCCGATCTTACGTAAAGAGTCCTTATATGTATAAATCTTACACTTCTTTTTTTCTATTTTTATTTTGAAGTTTGACTATTGACGTACCGTATCTCTTTGAAACGTCGCTTTGTCTTCACACCTCCATTAGAACCATCATCCTGACAGTTATATCGCGAATGAACAACCTATGTAGTTAAATCTTCAATTGTTGATATAAAAAACAGTATACTAAAGGTAATTGAATTAGTCACAATAGAGTAAAGTTTAAAAAATAAAGTGCATTGAGAAGCTCCTTGGGTGTGTTGGGTTAGCAACGCGACACCTTTGTATGCACATAGCGGAGTAGCAATTTTCCGTAATAACGCCTATTGTTGGGAGAAAGTGGGGAGAGTGGTGTATAAATATAAAAAATTCTGGTAATCTATACACTGATGAAGTGTGGAATAACTCGCTCGCATATTGCGCGATTTCAGCATTCGGCAACTACTTTTTAAGTTTAAAAGCTCGGGTCGTGCGTGCATCGTTGGATCCGCAGCAGGCGTGTCGTCTGCGACTTTCACATACGTACGACATGCTCTCTCGTGTAATCCCTCTCCTCGCAGCGCTACGTCTCTCCGTCGTATCACGGTCGGCCTCACAAGAAAAATATTTAGAGTTTCCGTTCTCGCTTTTTTCGATATTCCCATTAACGTTAGTCTTCGCTCTTTTTGTTAGGTTATAAACAAAACTAGGCACCAGTTCGTTCGCGACCCGTGCCTTTGAGCAGCTACTCCAAAATGTGCTCATGAGGTGAGCAAGAGAAGGTTGATGCAGAAAGTTGAAAATTTTGGTATTCCTGACTCATTCAGGCCAATCGATACCTTGTATTAAACTGACTGGGTAGTATAGGTATCTCAGAGAAGAGGTGAACGGTTGGGGTTACTAACGTGGTCATCTTTCAGGAATGACCAAAATTCTGCGGAGTCGATTTACTCCAAAACCACCTTTTGGGTGGGAGTTGCAGGCGGATGCGCTATTTCGAGGTTATGAAAATGCAAAACAAATTTGGAAACAAGAAATGTTATTGCTATCGAATGACAATCAAACAATAGAATAACACTGGGTTCTGAATCAACCACCTTCTTGCAAAACTCCCGTAATCGAGACGCTCTTCCTATGAGAAACAGTGGACGGTCGAAGTATGGATGATTTTCACGCATGTCCTCTTCAATGCGTGTCCTAAAAAGATCATTGCATAAGCGTAGGCATCACCACCACAAACAAGGTATCAATAGTGATCCAGTAAATACGTTCGAAGCAATCATAATTCAGCGTCCGCCACCCGTTCCATCTTAAAGAGGATTCTACGATAAGAACGAAGGTCGAAGAAGGGGAAACTCATCTAGTGGGAGGACAAGCGAACCACCTAAGGGTGCGGACCATTTCCCATCAAAGGATATGCGCATTGTGGCGTGGCCTAACCTTTGGCGCAGTCGGCCTACGCCCTACCATCTGCGTCGTCTCGTGCCTGAGTCTCTAATCGTTCAGCCGAGATAGCATTAGCGTTGAAGAGGGCACCAGCGAGGAGTCGCGTCAATGCGCAATTCAATGGGAAAAGGAGGGGTTCCGTTCTTGGGGTCTGGGGTCAGTGAAGAATGGTACGTCTCTCACATAATTAAGAATGCCTCGCTCAAAGGTGCGAGGAAACGTTAATTAGGTGCGAAAATTTGCGGGTAAATGCAGAGCAACCTCATCGAAGACCGAGCCATAGATGTCACCACGCCACCAAACATCCTCATTAATCACGTAGAAACGGTAATTGGAAAAAGTTAAAAGTTGATTCAAAATGCCCGTTATCACCAACCAACTGTTACTAATTAGTTATAGCTGAAAAACTAAACAATTTGGTGCTGAGATACCACTAGTACAAAACGTACCCAAACACTTCTACTCTGAAACAAAGCGAGCCTTTGATGAACACCTCACGTCTCTAGCTAAAAGTAACTGTCCTGCCTCCAGCAGTCATGACCGTCGCCTGCCTCCTGTATGACTTTTCAGGGCCTCTAGTTACCCCATCCCCCATACTATTTTGCGATACCTGTGGTAAAACGGATCACCTTGAGGTGAGGTCATTGAACGGTAATTGAGCTATCACAAAAGCAGTCTATATGCAACGGTAAGCTTTAACGTAGTGTTGTCATGCCTCTAATGCGCCTACGAAATCTTTTGAGGTTCCAAACTTTCGTTTCATGTAGCCCCTCACACAAATCCAACGTCCTTCTCCGCACCAGTTTCCCAGTTTTACGTCGACCAGCTAGCTCGAGCTTTCCCTCTGAAACGGCACCTCCTTCCGCGTTGCTCGGAATTGAAGCATTTTGTAGAAGGATGTCCCGTTACGAAATTGATATGAACTGCATTATGTTTGTGGACATGTGTAATACGCAAATGTTTTTCAATGCTATTATAGTGATGTTTTCTTCCTCAATTAATTGCGTTTGACCTGGCTAGCGCAGAGGTTTGGGAGCCTCTGAGCCTTCACCCTTAATGAGGTCGCTTCGCACATACTTCGCGAAGATTTGGCTTGTACCATTCTTGACCCACCCTTGGGGTCTGAGCCATTTTTCTCGATTTTTTTTCTTTTTCATGTATCACTGGCCCTTCCTAATCTAATTTCCAACGAGTTGCCTTTTCATTGTAAAATTCACTTTCGAGGAAGAACTCTGGGCATCCGACAGGAGGCCCGTCGTGCGGCGACAAGGTAAAGGCGGAGACGGGTCAGCGGACAAGTCGCAGCGCGTACTGTAGCGATTTGGCATCAGGTTGAATAGGCTGTGCTATAATACCTATCACACCGCACAGCACGCGCTGCCCACTCGTCTGCTGGCCCGCCTGTGTCTCTGCTCTTTCGTCGCGCGACGCACCTCCTTCCCGAGAACTTCCAAACCACTGATCGTTATGGCGAGTAGACGAATGAGGTTCTCACTACTTAAAAAACAGAAAGTTTTCTCCTTCGTAGTTAACCGTCTTTTTATAAAGATACAACCATAATTAGCACATGCATCCGATGTCAAAATCCATCTGAGGACTACAGAGTCAAAACACTTTTACGCAAAATCTTCAAACATATAGGCATCCTCCCAATCGGACGAGTCCATGGAGGTAAGGACTCGTTCAACCTGTAAGGGGGAGGGCACACGGTTGTTGTCCGATTTCGGAGGGATGAACAAATCGAGTAGCGCGATTCAGTCCTAAAAATGCACAGGGTTGACAGCTCTAACGTTTAGCGCCACCTTTCTTCAGTGTAGCCTACCAAACATGCTCTGACCATGACCTTCTGATTTTAACAAATAGATAGACTATGAACCCACCTCGTAATCTCTGCGAGATGACGCTTCTGTTGCAAAGCACGTATGTCAATCTCTCCTTGTTTGAGATCCTTCTTCGGAGCAGAATCTGATGGTCGGGATAGATCTCCGTTTTCGTTGTACAACATTTGTTTCGTACGCATCGTTGTTTGCAGGAATTTCTCAGACATCGTGTGCGACTTTCTGTAATCAGAAAACATATGCTATGATTTTGCATCAGTTAACATTTTAATCTATGCCATCTTTCAGCATGAGGGTATGTGGCCACGTGGACCATTAGCGAAACAGTTGGGAAATGTCACAAAGAATTACGGAGATCGAGGCCATGGCAGAATATACTCCAAAAAGGAAGAAGTGGCAGCGGATAACATGTGCAGCGTATAGGGTGGGATTAATCCTACCTACGGAAAAGAAGAGAAGGATCACTTCGATGCTCCACACCTCACAAAACCTAGGACAATTGAAAGCCGTGATAAAAGCAATCCTTTGGGTCGTCGCCAGCAGGCAACGGATAGTGAAAATTGAGCTGGCCTATTGACTTTCTTTTGCTTGGCTAACTGTTAATTTCTCGTAAGGAAGGCGCTAGGGAAGCGATATGGGATACATTATGAAGAAAGATGTACTTCTTGCTGGAATGACTTGAAGGGATCCTAGTTGAATGGAGTGTTCATTAGCTTTTTTAGCCGCAGACAGATGCAGTAGAATGTTTGGGTGTGTTTGCATCTGTCGAAGTCCGAATGGCATAGAAACTCCTTTAAAAAGCAATGTTTGTGTTTGTATAATGTGGAAGGCCGAGGTGAGTGCATTCTCTGAAGGACCACTCCTTTTGAGTATAAAGCCAAAGCTACGGTAGTTACGATTACGGTGTACATACGGTAATGCGTCCTTCCTTGGATGAAGGCTTCCAGATGAGCGATAGAAGTGTGGCAAGAAGTTCAGCGAATTCGTCACCGACTGCCGAGTACGGTCGGAAATCCTGGAAATTTTGCATAAAGAACGGCTTTGAATAAAACAAATCAACCAAGGCCTTTGCGATGGTCTCAATGATTCCACCATTTTGACTTTCGTTCAATAACTAACGAAAAATTAGCCTTCAATATGTACTTTAAACGGTACTTTTACTGCGACCTATCCTGTCTCAGGTATCGTCACCTCTAAGCGAATCCCTTTTGGTATAATGTACGCATAAGTGCGCGAAAAAAGGCAGAAGGTATAAAATGGACTCTGGACGTATGTACGATGAACAGATGAATTCCTGTGTCAAGAGGATGCGAAAACGAAACTATGCAAGAGGACAGAAAGTCCATAAGTAGCTGGCACTAACTCGAGTAGGTGAGCGATACTGTTCCGCAGCGAGATGCTACCGACGTGCCGAAAATGCGGCTCTTCCCGACGGTATTTTCTTGACGGAGCCAGCTGAAGGAGATTTTTCGTGCGATCAGATTCTGTAATTATGGATTAAGTTATGAATATTCGATGGTGGAAAAATGTAGCTTTCAAGGGAACACATTGACTAGAAAGAAGCTCTTTAGAAATAATCGTTGATTGGTCGTTTCAGAAATACTTGAGATTACATCGGATTGAATAGACTTTGCCACGCGAGCGATGCTTTCCCTCTCAGGAGCTATGCATCGTTCCAGAAAAGCAGAAGCACGTGAGTGCAGACCATACATCACAAGTGACAACGACCTTCGAATAAATTTGGTAACTAGTGATTCATAGTGATAGCTGATAGTTATTGGAAGAGAGTTGTAGTTAGAGACAACTGATAGGGTTCAATTGCGCAGGCTAAAAAATTCATTTGGCAGAAAACGTATACATTTTGCGGAGGGCGTTGTCATTGTGGTGTGTGATCTGCACTCGACGCAATTCTGGTTTTCTAAGACAGAGAGCACATTTTTGAGGAACGAGCAACACATAGAACTAAAACAGGCGCTTGAGCATTACTCTCGGACTCAAGGAAGCCAGCCGGACCTAGTACGATCGAGCATTCCCTCGATTCTACTGAAGGATGGATGTGTGGCGCAAACCAATGAAGTTGATCGACGCCATCCCCTCTCCTTCACACTCACAAATACGAAACTGATATGAATTGTAATGGACTCTTTGTTTCAGGTTCAAATACCCAATTTGGTTCTCTGATTGTTTGAAACGAAGGTCTTTACGGAATCTTGACGAAATGACACTCAATTGCTTCTATTGAAAAATTGTAAGGTATTTAGCGCAGCTCTCTAGTAGTTGGCAGGCATTCAATGTTCAACATAAAGTTCGCACACAGAAAAATCCCGAAAGAAGGAAGTAGAAGGAAAATTCCTCAAGCTTAAAAGCTACTAAACACGAGTTCCGTGTCAGCTCAGTAATGATATCCTTTGAAATGACCTTCCTTTCACCTATACTGTTTTTGTGGCTTGTTAGTAAATATGCTGCTTAGGTGCTGCTTAGAGAACAAACCTTGATCACAAGCTTCAGTATCGACCCCTTCCAATGCGAACTGATGGGCAAAGCTGTCACGAACCTTCGGCATAGGGAATTCGGAATCAACTCTGAAACTGGATTAGAATAGACTGCAATTGTAAAACACTGAGAACAGGTTCAACACCAACATAATGCTATACACACGCATTTTGCTCGCAGTGTGCAGACTGCCTGCGCTCTCTCACGCGGTGTGCCCTCTCACCCACACACTCTCTCGTTGAAGTGTTGTGTCTCCTCTCGCCTTCTCCCAGCACAGTCCGACTAGTAAGAATGAGAATGCAATCAACTTCAGAAATTACTCCTTTCCTTTCTCTTCACCGCTGGTTCATCTCCCAACATTTCTGCCTTCACTTTCGTGGGCAAGAAACAAGCAGTTTAACCGTATGGCGTGCTTCAAGTAACATTATCGTAGATGCACGGTTACTAATAGCATTCAATTCGTGCACTGACGATGAGTTGGGTTCCTGATTATTTAGATGCCGTTGATAAAAAAACGTAGAATCATCGCCTGCATGCAGTGACCTTGAGAGTAGACGACCGTGGGGGACATACTGTGAAACACAGCAGCGGTTGAGGAGCTTGGTATCAGGACTAAGACTACCAGACGTCCGCTGACATAGCCGCTGCTCGTCCGTGAGCGCCAATCAACGGCCAAATAAGTGGGGCCCGTTTTGCGTTCTATAGACGGATTTCGCTGATTTTCTCGCCACAAGCGTATCGCTGACGTCCCCTCCAGGCGTGAGCGTAATCGCTGCATCTAATAAGCACATCGGCAATAGAAAATGGTTTCGCCATTGACGACAGTATACAGGGTGGGCCAAAATTATGGTAACCGCGAGCGCGCACCGTCAAACCCACCTCCTTTCGAATCTCTTCATTGTCCTCTTCTTTTTAGGCACAAAATGATGAAGTACAGTGTCTTCTTCCCACATGCACCCAATATCGTATAGTACTCAAAATTAGTGAAACAATAAAATCACGGTATGTCACTACTAAAACTGAACCGTCAAAGGGCTGTGACACGCTACATCTAGCGATAGTTCAAGGTAGCAAAGAAGATTCTACAGGTAATTGTTGAACACTTCAACACATTTTATAGGTAATGGTTGAACACTTCAATACATTAGCAACCATCACAAAAGGAAAGGAAGGGGACCTGAGGTTTACAGCTAGCACTAGGCCAAATATCAAGTGCAATAAGCCGTCGTCCTCCTTGCCACATTCGTACCGCAAAATTGAAAAACTTGGTGTAAAAGACCACTCGGACACCCTTAAGGTCCCTTGTCTGCCATGAATAAGGAGCACTCGAGTACATTACGTTAGACGTTTTAGGAGGACAGGGCATTTAGTCATGAAGAAAAATCCTGCAAAGAAGGATTTTTGGAGCTCATGGTCTTCGAGCAATTGGTACCTAAGAATTCCCCATCGAATTCAGCTGGAATTCCTGCGCGGTGATCCTGGAGGCCAGGGCAAACTAAAACCCCAGGAAAGAAAATCTTTGGATCATTTTCACAGGTCTCACCTGCGTGCCACCGCGCACGGCTCCCTCTTTATCCGATAGCCCGTACAATGCAATACTTAACAGATTTCAAACCCAACCTAGCTTTGCAACGCGATATTACTGGCCAACACTTTTTTGGAGTTTATTTGTTTCATTAGGGTAGTATTCGTTTCCTGTGGTGAAACGTCTTGGTTACCATAATTTTGGCACACCTTGTAGATAGCGGGAGGGTTCTTCTGTAGGTTTATGGTATGGTCGCACAGCGAGACTTCCTTGTGTCCTGCCCGATGTATCTCTAGCATGCGTCATGAACTTTACTCTTACTGTCCCCTCTTCTCTTTTTATCCATTCCCCTTGAAATTCTCATTCTCTACACGTGACAAACACATTATTGTTGGCACACCATGCAATAATACTTTCAGATCGCCACATCTGCCCACCGATTACTGTGGATTATTCACTCACCTCCGCATTCTCGCCATCTGCGGTCGGGTGGGGAACTTCTCGAACACTCGTAAACGCCACGGCAATGTCGAGCGCATTGATGTGGTCTGAAACAAACACGTTGGTCTGAAATTCGTAGAAAAATTATTAACATGATGAGTGAGCTATTTCAGGATTCGGGGTCGACCGTCGATAGAAGCAGTACACAAACATGGGAAATGCATGAGCGCATGAAGCCAATGATTTTGAAATATGGGGAATGATTTCAAGCCAAATATACGCAAATTTCGCTTCCTTTGTCAAAATTTGGAATTGCATTGTGCTCAGTTTTGTGAACTCACCATCATTTCATGATGTCGTGGTAAATGTGTTCTTTTTGCAAGACTTGACTCAATGAAGTGCGAAAAGCTAGCTTTCAGTACAGAGAAAATTTTCTTTCAAGCCGTCCCTGCAGAGTTTATGTAAGCATGGACTACTTTTGACTGGTCAAACCTGCTGAATTTTGCCCTTGTCACTGGAACGACACGGGTATGATGGGTAGGAGCACTGACAGGCAAGAATTTTCGAAGGAAGTGAATTTCATTGTCGTTCCCCAGCTTCCTGAGCTCACGAAACTGTACTTCCACTTCCGCTAGTGAAGTTGTAACCAAGAGTAATGATTTTCTCCTTTCCGATTCCCTCTCTTCAATAGCAGTAAGCTTTAGAGATGATGACGACATCTGTCCGCTTCAAACGCATGAACAGAGGCTTCCGTACGAATAACCAACCGCTTCGCGTGCTCTCAACTGCTTGACTTTCTTCAATTCTTCGTCCATTTCAAGGTTGTCGAGAATCACAGCGACAAAGAGGCTGAGCACAATCTGAACAGAAAGTCATAAGAACATCGAAGATTTTGAAATTAGTTTCCCCTTATTGCATTGCATAACTCCTCAAATGAGCCACGATTTGGCTAGAAAGTTGCCTCTAATGGTATCCACCCGTAAATCACAAACATCATCTTCACTTAGCGCCCGCGCCATAGGTGCAGGGGCCAAGCACCTCAAAACAGCAAATTAACTGGAAACTTGTCGTCCGTCAGGGGCAGCTCGACCCACACAACATGAATATCGTACCAAACCGTTGCAGATAAGCCTGCATCCTGCGTCATGGGCAACGCTGCAAAATTATGTGATAGCACCGGCATCTGTGGCACAGCCGGGCGTTTTCGCGCTAAACTCATGCAATATCAGTGTTTGCGGGTTGAAGTATTCTAGACACAACTTTTAGCAAAATTCTTATCACAGACAAATATCGAATTTTTAAAATCCTACTCGATCCAGTATTTGACGACTGGGGCAGTAACGGATCAATATAAATATTTTTTCCATTTCTTGATGCTCACCAGCGTGACGAATAGATGGTAGGCAACGAAATATATGGCGACAAAGGGCACCAGCTTGTCATCGGTAGCTCGCAGTACTTCTACCACAAAATCTGTCCAACCTTCTTGAGTGATGATTTGGAACATCGACACAAATGCCTGAAAAGCGCTCTGCTCTCACGGAAGCGTAGCATAATCATCGATAAAAAATTTTAGATACCTGAGGGAAAGTGTGAAAGTGGTGAAGTTTCGGTACCGCGTAGAATAATTGAAGTGAGATGGCTGATGCAATAATCACAAAGGTTATTGTAAAAATTACTAGACCGCCTAGTTTCTTCCCAGGGCTGAATATCTGTAATGGACCGAACCGTTTTGTTGCGGATAAGTGCTGATCTGTGACAAAACTGATTTGAAATGGAAATCTGGAATCTTTCACGAAATTCGTTAGGCTACCTTCCACACAAAGTCTTCGAGGATCGGAGATGCTTTGATGAGCCGTAAGAGACGGAATGCTTGGAAATAAGTGAAATAGTTTCGATCGTAGAAATACTTGATCGCATTCAGCGAACTGCCTATGCACAGAATCAACTCGAACTTGAAGATCCCACGTCGGAAAAAATTTCGGAATCCGTAGCACAAGATTTTAATCAAGCACTCCAAGTTGAACAGCACCGTGAAGCCCACCTGAAAATCAAACACTCCTTTGTATGATTGCAAAAAGTGGGTGAAATAACAATGGATTGCTTCTGCCATCTATGGCTTCAAAGTCTCGCTGAATTCACCTCAATAAGGTAGTAGTACCATTTCCTGACTTTGTCGGACTGGTCGTGTCTATAGACAAACGAGGCGTTGATGATGGCATTCAGTAGAACAAACACAATAACAAAGCATTGAAAAACCATGCTTCGAAGAAACTGAAATCAAAAAGGTGTAGAGATAAAGAGAAATTATTCACAGTGACCCACATCAATGCGTAGTTTAATTCTATTCACACCTTCTAGCAGGTATGTACTTTGGTGATTCCGCGTATGCAATTCCCCTCTGCCGACTTGGGGACTAGCCCCGGGATCAAGCTCACTAGCAGGAGCCGCCCCGCAATCAACTTGTTAGGCCCGTATCTACAGAGTTGGCGCCACCTTCGTCACACAAAATACCTGATTAGGGCGTCAATCGTTAGTGAGTTAGCCAATCGTTAGTTAGTTAGTCAATCGTTAGCCTCCACACCACCAGCGATTGAAGAGCTCACTCTGCTCCATCGCTTGTTTTGCCTTCTCTTTTCGGTCATCTCTCCGTCGTACCACAT
>KZ349381.1:16016-26349 GCA_002352805.1 Teladorsagia circumcincta | reverse complement strand
ACGCAACAAGATATTTGGCTAAAAGCTTCACTAAACCCTTCATTGTAAATTCATAGAATGATGAGCTTAAAAGTATAAGAATTCGAAACGTACATTCCAGTTTCAAGCAGGAAACCGAGACAGCTGGGCGGAAGATAGAGCTTAGAGGTCTGCTCACTGGTACGTTCTGATTGGTCGCGAGAAGTTCAATAACCTAAAATCGATCACAATGAGATCAATTTCCTTCGTAATGACTTCAGATGATGGTCACTTTGAAGAACAAAGTTCTCTTTCCAATTTGATCAAAACATACCTTACATTTAATGTTTCCACTAAAAAACAGTAAGCAATTGGTACAAGATCAAGCGACCGTTTGAACGTACAGTCAAGGGTCGTGTTCAGTCGGCGGAAGGCGGTGGAGGGATAGGAGTGGGCTCAGCGTTGCACTGCGTGCACACCTACATGGGTGTAGGTGCGAAGGTGATTATTACGCTACAGGGAACATAAATGTTGAAAAAAGTTATCGCCTGAAATCGCAACGAAGATGACGAAATTGTAGACTGATCCTATTCAAGCTGTAATTGCAGAATTACACGATTAGAACCAGAACGGTTCAGTGCCTTGGCCGTAAGTGCACGACTGGCCCAGATGTATAATTTTCAATTTCTACAACTGGTAAGTACAAACGGGTGCATGGCATATCCTACAGATTGCTGCACAAGAGAGTTGATATTTTGACAGGCGACGTGATCTATTTTGTCATGGAACTGTTCATCAGGTGATTTCCAAGCTAGCGTGGATTATGGATTCACGAGCAACGGGGTATCTTGGAAAGTGCTTGTCGACATGATGAGCTCAGACACCTTTCTGTCCATTCCAATGCGCGCGCGAGTCACAGGCGAAGTTAAGGTTCTTCTGAGACCAGTCTTGATAATGGAATTGCCGTTGAAGAACGTGTGATCTTCTTTGTAGAAATGTTCTAATTCACAGAAAATGCTTTGAGCTCCTCTCTGTCGTATGTAGCTTAATGTTGGCGCGAGAGAAATCAAAATTATCAAAGTCGAAGTTGAACTTCGTCTTACTGGCCTAAATCCTCTAGATCGGGTCGAGTTCTCTGTACGGTGATCATGGCCACGTGCATGTAGGCAGGGAAACCCACACCGCTGAGGCCTCTCCTGTTGCATGCTCAAAGAAGAGGTGTCCCCCAAGAGGCCCGTCGCGCGGCGAAGGAGTAGACGCAGACACGGCGGAGGACGAGTCGCAACGCATACTGTAGCGATTGGCCGTCAGATTGAATAGAGTGTGCTGCATTACGTCTCATATCGCACAGCACGGACTGCGACTCGTCCTCTGCCGCGTCTGCGTCTCTTCCTTCGCCGCGCGACGGGCCTCTTGGGGATTCTCTCAAAGAAGCAGTTCTTCTCCAGTGCCGAAATCGCACGTTACATGGCCTGTGAAAAGGCCATGTAACGTGAGATTCTCCTTGATTGCGTCGTTGATTTGGGGCGACTACACTGGGTGCAATACACACGCATTCATATTAGGTCGTGAAGAAGTTCTTGCGTTTTTTGGTGTTCCATTTTTTCGGAATTCGAGCAAGCTGTTACCGCGCTGCATACCATTTCGAAAAATTTTTTTTGTTCTATCTGACAGTATCGTTCTATCTGACAGTATCATCCTTGTTCTATAACAATCCTACTATATATAATTCGCGAAGTATGTCTGTGTGTGTCTGTCTGTCACGAAATTCATAGCGCCCGAACCAGTAATCGTTAGCAGTTGATTTCAAGTTATGGTATAGGGGGTGGGACGGGAACATGTTTGGTGGGTGATAAAAAGTGTCAACTGCTGATAAGATCTGATAAGGGGCGTTTGAATGCAAAAGTCACGAAATGCATGGCGCGCGTCCCAGTAGCAGTAAGGCCCTGTATTCCGATTACGATGTAGCGGGCGGGACGGGAACATATTTCATGGGGTCCAGGAAGTGATAACTTCTGATCAGATCCGATAAGGGGCGTTTGAATGCAAAAGTCACGAAATGCATGGCGCGCGTCCCAGTAGCAGTGAGGTCCTGTATTCCGGTTACGATGTAGCGGGTGGGACGGAAACATATTTTATGGGGTCCAGGAAGTGATAACTGCTGATAAGATCTGATAAGGGGCGTTTGAATGCAAAAGTCACGAAATGCATGGCGCGCGTCCCAGTAGCAGTGAGGCCCTGTATTCCGATTACGATGTAGCGGTTGGGACGGAAACATATTTAATGGGGTCCAGGAAGTGATAACTGCTGATAAGATCTGATAAGGGCGTTTGAATGCAAAAGTCACGAAATGCATGTCGCGCGTCCCAGTAGCAGTGGAGCGCTGTTTTGCAAATATTATCTGGGACAGGAACATATTTGATGGAGACCAGAAAATGGTAGTAGCAGGGGGGGGGGATAGGGGCTGATAAGGACCGCAGAAGGCACATGTCGCTAAAGTCCTTATCCAGATGTGCAATAAGAAACGTCTCATTTCTTTGTGATCTCTTCGTGATCCATTCAACCGCTAATGTGCCTAAGCTTATTAAATGGTCGGTGTCAGTGTAATTATTATTAATTATTATTAATTATTATTATTATTATTATTTATTAATTATTAAACTACTATTGGTATTCCTATCTCATCGCAGGATAGGGGGTTATTCGACCGCCATTTCATCCCAACATCCAAAGCACGGTAGACGCTGTTTACGCTGAGGGCTGACAGTAAGCAGCCCAAGTAATTGCAATATTATCCAAAGGTCACTCGGCTGCTCGACTTTTTTAGTTTCAGAAAAATGATACATGTTTATTGGTATTGACGCACAGCGAGAAATGACTGTTTTATCATCCGCTTTCGTTAACACCATCAGCTAAATCCAATGAAAGCGCTAGGTTACTTAATACAATAGCCCAATACTCAGATTCACTGAAAACTACGTTAACATGCGCGCGGCAGCGAGCGGAGCAAAACTGGCTTCTTATAACTTCTTCAGAACTTTGAATACGCCGTACTCGAAGGGGAAGTTTGCATGGTCCTCCTTTCCACAAAACAAAGCCAAAAACAAGCCTGTGAGAAGCGGAAACAGGTCAAGATATTAATGATGCTCTTGACTGAGAGTTGCAATAAATAAACCCTAAAGTAGTTGTTCAAAGTCTTTGCAACGATAACGAGAGCTTTGAAGATGATGATGGTGGTGGTCCGATATTGGACAATGCCAACGATTAGCCGAAAGCTCTGGTTGAAGACCGCTTGCACAGAAGTATTGAGAAGGTTTTCCTATTCTTATCGTACTTGGTTTGTGGTTTCCTGTTATTCGGGAAGAGGTAGAAAGCCCAAAAAAATTGTGTAGGGCGTGCCACGACAACTCACCGCTTTGAAGGGTCGTCCTCCACCTTTGAGCTTGTTTTATGCATCCTCTACCTTTGAGCTTGTTTTATGCAATAAAAAGGATCTACATTTCTACTCATCTGCAACGAACGATAGAGCGGACTCTTTGCTAGAACAAATCAGCCTTGGCTGAATGGATCGATAGCGACCAGGCTCGAGGAACGTTGCAAATTTGAAACTGTAATGAAGGAAGGTTGGGGTGACCTTTATGAGGTCAGCGGCTGCTCTAACTCTTAATGTGGGGGAGAACTTCTTGAAATATGTCAAAAAAACTCTTTGAACTCTAGCACATTTGACCGGTATCCCTCATTATAAAAGCAAACTCATCCCTAACAGGTGACTCGGACGCACATCGCACAACCGATCCTGCAGCATTTCAACCAGCTGTACTACGGATTTGTGCTGCTACCATCTTAGTCGCCTCAACTTTTGTCTAATACGTGCCACTTTCCCGTTGACCTGGATAGTTTCCTCAATGAGTTATGGTTCAAAACCCATTATGATGCTGAAACGACGGTCGGAGAATTAATCGTCTGCAGAATTTTAGCATTTTGCAAAATCGGTACAGATAAGCCCGCTCCTTATTGTCAAAGGTTTGACGATTCCAACTGTTCTCATTGCAATAAAAAAAAGTTTCGTATGAGACGAGATACACGCATTCGAAATTTCAGGTCAAAAAACGAAAGAAGTTAATACGCGACTGATAGATACGTCTGAGAGGAGCCCTGGTGTTCCAGACCTGGAGTCTGGTAGAAATTGACAGAGCATTGCAGAAACAGGGAGCCACCCATCGAAAAGATCTGCATTTCCGGAAAAGTACATGGTGGCTTTGGCTCCTATCGACACCTGCGGTGAAAACTTGTAGCCTCACCACAAGCCAAACAGAGATCTTTCAACAAGAGAGAGTCTTCAGTGAAAGAGATCACTGGGCATCACTATAGACATAAAACTCATAGTTTTTCACGGTGATCTATTTCCTTCAGAAAACAATTCTAATACGTTGATAACAGCGCGGGAAACATACGTCCCACATTTTCACACGGAGGAGACCCTTTTGCTTGATTTGTGAATCCATTTCAATGTTTCAAATTTGTCTATCCATTATCGGATAGATGGAATAGTACATTAAAGGACGAATTCACAGATTAGAGTGGAGTCGAATAAGGAGTAGTTCACCTGGTTTAGGGACCCGCGGACCTCCTGAGGGTGTGGACTGATGCGCAATTGGCACCGAAGGAGTTGAGCTCGTTGACCTATTAGAGCTCAATGTTGGCGCGGCTGGTCAGTGCACGCCCAAAGACTATCGAATCACTCGCCACGTATCAATACGCAGCGAACGATTAGATAGCAGAGAGAGCGTTTTATTGAAGAGGGCACAACGATGAGAGTCGCATCAATGGCGAGAACAAGGGCAAAGAAAGGGGTTCCATTTCTCGGGTTCTGGGCCGTTTTCCAAGATTCTTCTTTCATTACTGTAAAACTCGTCACCGCTATGTTAATTTGAAATGGGTTGCCTTTTCTGTGTAAATTCGTCCTTTAATCAACAATAATGAGTTTTGTGGAATAAACAACTACTGTTGAAATAAAAAAATAATATGGATATGTGCGCTCGTGATGGAGCGTCTTCAACTATTCGGGAGTAAGCATCTCGCTACGCTCAAGAAGCGGAACAGTGAGGCGATGTTCTGAAGAACGATTATTCTCAGAAGTTGCAAAGATCCTCAGAGAAAACAACTGGGAGCTGTGATATTTCCTTGCTTTCTTACATCCTTATTTTGTTTTCTTTTGTTTTCTTCTTCTGCTTCTTCTTTGCATAATTTTACATTTAAAGAAATTTACGACCTTCGGGATGATTGAGTGCGAATATCCCTCTAATTTTAGTTTTCGTCTCCATGACAAAAGGACGACAGAGCATGGCAAGCTACTCGTGTGCCTTGTGTCGAAAACAGCAAGGTTGATGGGCCTCGCCTGAACCTGAGGAAACTCGCTCGTGCTAATCACCCGCCTGCTAACTATCCTACTAACTATGCTGACTATAACTATCCACGCGGCCGAAAATGCCAGAATACGTGATCTCTTCATTGTAATAAAAACTTACATATGTAGAGGGGCTATTTATGATTCAAATCACGAAGATGATACCCGTTTTGGCACATTTTGTTCTTTTGCAATCATAAGACCTTGTCGAATGTATCGTAAACCAAACTGCGTCAAAAACTGCACATCAGTGGAAGGCAGGCCCATCACCGAAAGCATGCAGAGAAAGAGCCCTACTACTGCGCCACGTCGACTCGATTCTTGAAGGGTAGCGGGACTCATTACTGTCCTAATACAGTCGTTTGCCAATCTGGACGCCTCACATCTTTCTCAAAAAGCTTTGTGGCTACGGTATCCATATTTGTAAACAGCGTTGAAGACTCGATCAACTGCCCAGGTTTTCGTTGAGAACTCCTTGAAAATTTCTAACCATCTCTTGCTTCGTGAAAGGTTGAAACTGCTCGATGGTTGATAACACATCGTATTTAGTAGAGTGCTAGATAGTTGCAAAACTCAAATACTTCGTCGAGGTCGGCCATCGTTGTCTGTAGCCACTTTTTACTTGCGTACGTCACAATCCACGTCCCCGTTAGTTGCGGTGGAGGGAGTGCCGGAGGACATGTATTCAAAAACTGAAAATCACAATATATGCTGAAGTCTGAATTGAAATATGCTTGGAATTTATACCTCTGTCATTGATTTGAGAGCGTACGCAGACTTGTCGTCCACTTGAAACCCTATCACTGGGCTGTTCAGAAGATCCTTTGAAGTGGGGATTGCAATATTGGAGAGAACCTTTGAATAAGAATTTTCACCACTTAACGTAATCTTACCAGGAAAGATAGATGATGGGTCGAAGCGGCCGTATGAAATGAGACACACACCGTTGGATGTGACTTTGAACACTGAACTCGAATCTGCTTTCCAAATCTGCCAAACGATTTTCTGAGCAGAATTATGAAGCAAAATAATGCAGTGGTAGTAGCCCAGCCAAACGGCGAGAGGTCGCAGGTTCGAACCTTGACGTGTTTTCCGTTCTGCCTTCGCGGCAACATGATTGGGAAAGCCTCCCAACTATGTTATTTGATCAGTGCTTGCCTACCCGTACGAGAGTTTGCATAGAATTCCAAACAGGTTTGGGTACTACATACTAATGACTGCACATGGAGCCCGCAGAACTCTTGGCAGACCCTCTTGCAGCAGATAGAGGGTGCGATATTTATCTTCCGGAGATAAAAATAGTAGCTCCTGGGGCAAATTTGTAGCCAAATCTGCGATTTAAGCCCAACTTCGGAAAAAAATGGGCAGCCTCAATTAATCGATCAACCCTATCATCGAAACCTAGCCTCGGGACGAAATAAATTTCGGCAATTTTTCTGAAGAATGTGTTTGGGAGAAATGTCTGGAACCGCCGTTTGCATGATTCCAGCACTCACATAGTATTGTATTCAAATACAAAGGGTCGTCATCGATATAGGTCATCGCTGGTCCTACCGGTTAGGGGTATGTACAGGTGACTCGCCCACTTTGTCAGAGTTTTGTCAAAATCTCGAATTTTTCTAGAGATTGGCCCCAGCTGCCACTTGACTTCCATAGTACAGATATCACATTCGTTTCACTCAGAAACGGCTGAAGCATGCGCTACGGATGCTGGCGCGCCCTAACCTATCTTGCGCGGCGTGAGTTGGGGAAAATCTCAAAGTGAACAGTCTCCAGCTCATCAAAAAGGAAAATAGGATCGACATTGATGGAAAAACATGTTTCATTGAGACCAAATGGTCAGTCACATAAATATGCAAAGAGCAAAGACCCGCCAGGATCCAAACCACTGACCTCCACATGGAGAGCCAAGCGCTGTGCCCACTAGGCCACCAGCACACAGCAGCTGTTCCGCTTTACCTTGAATGCCGCTACTGCTGAGGCCGACCCCTGACTGTGTTAAACTGCGTAGGAAGCAAAAAACCTCCGTAGCTCCATTCAACGAATCATTGGCAGATTTGGGAAGCAGTCTCGAGATCAGCGTCCGAAACCGCACACCATGATGCACGTCTCATTTCATATGGTCACTTCGACACTCATCCTTTCCTGATTAGAAGAGACTACGCAGGAAACGTGTATGGCTAAGCAGCCCTCCCCCCCCCCCCAAAATGTCTTGCCGAGGACCTTGGTTTAAGAAATCGAAATTGGCTCGAGCAGTTTACCACTCTTTCTTTTTCTCCGGATCAGGGCGTGCCATGGAACTAGAACTCACTTCTCATTAAGGAATATTTAGATGTCGCAGAATTCGCTCGAGAAAAACCGAATTAGCTTTTAATAGTAAATTTCATACCCTTTCTCCAATCCCTCGTATAGACATTAAAACGTTTCGGAAGGTTCCTTCCACAATATCCACACAGAGCACGCTGTTTGACAGCAGCGTAAGTAGAACCAAAGGTTTCATGGCCTTCTGCTATCAGTGTGTTGCTCTGAAAGGTTGATAATTTCGACTTAACGAAGGACGGTTATATAGAGAAAAATCGACACAGTACTTGAATTAGACATGGCGACAAAAAGCTGTAGACAATTAGAAACTTGAGCGTACACTATTGGAAAGCTCTTGGACAGATTTCGTTGAAAAAATATGACTTCTGTTCATTACCATTTTAATGGTTTTCGTCAGTTAAAGCGAGGGATCATGATAAGAATGGGTTGGGTTCACAGCGGAAGTGGGAACGCTGAACAATACCCCAACGGTGGGAAAAGCAGAGAAATTCGTCAAGAACGCGCAAAATATGACCCTTTTTTTTTGTCCGATGACCTCCGATAATGGACAAGTTAGCAAGCAACTAACGATAAGAGGTCAGTTGCACATGTTTAACACGTTGACGACAACGCACGTTTTAGCTTTTTTGGCCGCGTGGGACCGGAGCGATTTTGCGAGCGCGGTGGCCTCACCAGGAAGGTCATTCAGGACATGGAGCGCTTTTTAGAAACGGTTTTTTGCTTGATAAAGGGGTGCATGCATGGAATGCAAAACTATGCTTCATTTTTTCTGAGCGGCCTCCGAATGCCAAAAAAGGAGTGAAAAAAGTTCTTCCGGAAATCGCAGTTTTCCGACCTCCAACCTGATTTATATGAGTCGTCGCGTTGAGAGGGGGCATAACAAGAGGTCTCCTTCACCTGAGCACTGAAAATAACGTTGAACAAAGCCAAAAATAAAAGTTGTACGTGAAAAGTGCTTAAAAGTACAAGGAAGTTTCATCAGGCCGTTGAGATCCTCACACAATCGGCGGTCGATGGTCGAGTGGATAGTGAGATGGACTCTGGTTGGCACGATTTGTTCGGGGTTGTTGGTTTGGTCCCCACACATGCTTGGGTTTTTGCATTTTTTTTCAATTATCACTTTTTTACATTCGCGTGTGTTTGTGCGTAAACTTAACGCTCATAAATGTCATTTTGGAGAAATTTCTTTCCCAATTCTGCGATAGTTTCCCCTTATCATGTATTTTCAGTTATGTTCAAACTTCCATTTATTAGCAGCAAATAATTAGCGTTATGATAAAACTTAATAAAACATCTGAAGCACGGACGCCGACCACACCAACTGCACCTAACGAAAGCCAAAAGAGCGCAATTGCTAATTTCTCCTCAAGGAACAACAACTTCATTTCCCTTGGAGGCATAGTCTGCCGGCGTTGAGAAATGTTGAGGATGTTCGCCGATGTACCCAGCGGCCCCGCAGGCATGCGCCATGCATGGATGATATTAGGTGTTGACGCTAGACCGCCCCATGGGCAGGAACTGCTACCATCCCAGAGGTGACTCCAAGTAGACTGCCTATGTGACGTGCTGACTATGGGCTTACCCATGGCCCAATTTTTGAATTCGGGTCAAAATCTCGATTTTTTCTAAAACTGCAGCTATAATGGTAATTGTACGTGCTGATTACGAATCTGACGTCCATTTTTCGATGGAGATGCGATATTGCGCTATTTTAGCCTCATTAGGCATCATTTCGGCTCCGCTTGAGAGCCAAACAACTTTCACCCCAATTTTGGGCAGAAAGCTGACCAGAAATTTCAATGACGACTCTGATCGTGAGCATAGTACCTACTTTTATCAGTGGCGATATTTGGCGTCATTTACGAGGCGCTAAAGTGAAATGCAAAAATTTGTCATCAGCCGGAACCGATCCCTCGACCGATTTTTCACTCCTTTTTTGGCATTCAGAGGGCCGCTCAGAAAAAATGGAGCCTAGTTTTGTACTTCATGCATGCACCCCTTTATCATGCAAGAAACCGTTTTCAAAAAGCGCTCCATGTCCTGAATGACCTTCCTGGTCAGTTCATTCAAACGGAACTTGAGTGATATATAATTGAAAAATGTTTGATACAAAACTAGTTCAGTAATTTTTCAGTAAGCAAAAGCTACTCAGGGGTACTAGGAGAACTTTTATCAAAAGACTTCAAATAACAATGGAAAAACAAAATGCAGCAGAGCAAGCTGCAATGAACCTCATAAGGCTTTTCCCTTGATTATTTCAATCAAAACGCATATCTAGTCATCACTTAGGTTTCGCACTTACTTATACCTCTCTTTGAATCTTCACATACATGAAAAGGAAAATGAAACGGAGAAATAATTGAACTGAAGTTTCTGTAAGCTTCAGAGATCCTTCTCCAAACTGATGCATACGTAACCATTCTGTGTGCCAATCTGTTCGTAGCTATGTCTAGGTTCATCCCTCAGAATAAATGCAAAGAAACTCAAAATTTAATCGCGCGTGCGCGACAAAAATGAATGTTTCGGGTGCGGGACACATACGTCCCGCGCTGTCCGTTGTGGCCTAAAAAGCGCGGGACGTATGTGTCCTGCGCTGTGGTCAACGTGTTAAGCGATATCCATCATCATACCAATGAAGACCACGCT
>KZ349376.1:0-10039 GCA_002352805.1 Teladorsagia circumcincta | reverse complement strand
ACTACATTTTTTCTGTCATCGTTCATCGAGTCCTTCGGAACTTAAACACAAAGATGGAAAGGTGATCCACGAAAGAAGAAAAAATCGAGAAAAATTGCCTAGAACCGATGTGACTCTCATTAGTGCTGCCCTTTTCAACGCTAATCAACGCTAACTATCTGTCTGCTAAACGGCTAGAGGCTCAGGCACGAAACGACGCTGAGCGGGGGTATCGCGTTAATTGCGCTGCGGCGAACGCCATGCTAGATCGCCAGAGCGTATCCTTTAGGGCAAATTGTGTATCGGTCTGCATCCTTAGAAGGTCTGCCTGTTTCTCTACTGGGTAAGTTTCTTACCCTTCGATCTTCGTCCTCCTTTGATTACGGTTCTCCAGGACTGTTCTTATTTTTCATTCAGTGGAATACTATAATAATACTACTCTGGACTTCTCGCGGACTAGAGCTTGTTCAAGACAACGCAGCACCTATCAGAAAGCGGAAATCTTCTAGTTTACAAAGCTCGCCTCCGATTTCCAGAAGATTGCCGATGAAAAAGTTGCAGCCTTGTAAAGAATGAAAACTCCATGTAAATTTCATTTTCCTCGACAATTCCTCGACGTCTCCAACATTCGAAGTGAGACTTGCTTCAGAAGTTCAGTGCAATTTAAAAACTAGATGTCTTACGCACTCAGAATCTGCCTTCCTTTTCTGAAATGGTTGTAATCGAAGAAAGCTATAATCCGTCAGAAAAAAGGTACATTTGGCGATTTTCCCAACCAGTGCGCTTCACTCGAAAAACGCGACGCGATAGCGGACAGTTAATGCCGCTCTACTGGAGCGCGTACTGTTTAATTGTTTTCAGGTGGTATTTCCTTCCGTTTCAACTTTTCGGCCAGTGTGGTGAATAGTTTTGCAAGACTGGAAAAGAAGCCAGCCTCCTCATTTTTAGGTTTAGGATTTGGACCATGGAGCATTAGGGTGGCAGCGGTGTCTCAATCTCGTGCATCTGAACATAACATTTTTGCACATGAAACCGGATGTGCAAACCGGATGAATCAGGATCGTACTAGAGCCCTCGTGAAGGAGGAGGGATCGTAAAGACGCGGCCATTTCCTCGACACAATTTTCACCCCGCTCTAAAGTATGTCCGTTGGAGCGCACGCTTATTTTTGCATGAATTGTTAAGGGACCTCTTTATAAGTTTCCATTCCAATTCTCCTCTTATTGCAATGCCACCGATAAATACTGATACAATCTGAGCCTCCCAATACGCGATTTCCGTGATAGTTGGAACAGAATACGCGTCAGTTCTTAGCAGCATTTAGCCTAATTTCTGGTAGATAAGCCTTAGCCTATATCACGGAAAAACATCTTCGCTCGAGGCCCTGTGTACTTCGTGCATCTGAGGACTACCGTAACTTTGACCGCAAGGGGTAACTCATGCCTGTTACGAAAATGACATTCATTCTAAGCGCTGGCGTCATCTGACACCGGTAGGCGTCCTTAACACTACTCTTGTTTTCATCGAATTCGCTGTAAACTGCATAGAAGTTATTGGAGACCTGATTAAGAAAATGAAGTCGTTTTTGGCGCTAGCGTTGTTCAAGAAAGCACGGGCGAGCGGAAATTAGGCGCCAAATGGCACAAGCGTCAAGATTTAATATCATATTATATTCAGAACACCAAATAACACCTATGCGGAAATTTACACCAAATTTGATGGAAACTAGTGTAATGACGAATTCGTAATCAAAACATCGAACTACTACTGTAGACAAAGTTACGGTAGTCCCTAGGTGTACGCAATTACGCTACGTGAGCGCAGTTGTGTTTACGTGACATTGGCTGAGGCTCATCTAGTGGAAGTTACTAGACGACCAACCATCTGCCTAGCGGCTGGCCTTGCGCTGGTCCAGGCTATTTATCGGAATTCAAGGTTATTTATAATGATATACAAGAATCATTAGAAGAAAAATATTGGAAGACTTGTACTACGAAGTACATAATAATTTGAATATTTGCCATAAACAACAATGAAGGTAATTAAAGACAACCTTTACTGGCAGCACAACGAATAGGTTGAGAAGCACCAGTGCACGAAGCGCGTACAGAGAGCACATGGCTGGCTGACAGAGTTTTCAGTGAGTTAGGCGTTGCAGAACTTTTGTGGACTTGAAAATGCGTCTCAATGGCTGCGACATGAAAATTGACATTTTTAAAGGCAATGCAGTACTGAAAGCACTCATTTGAATTCAGAAGAAGGCATTTATCTGGGTTTGCCGTCATCACGATGCAAATTAGACGACTCCTCGCGCATTGATGTGAATGATGACATCGACATGGAGGGCACAAAAAACTCAACTAGAATGCTTACAGGATCTAGTGACAAAGATAAATGACAGTGGTGGTCTTCAAGCAGGGTCAAGCGTGCGTTGAGGAATCGTCGATAGGTCGACAGGGGAGGGGTCGTATATGGATCATTGAGAGGTTTGAAGCAATAGGATCATCACCGTCGGAGCACTTCAAAACACAAGCATCAAGAAGTGGTCGGAGCTATGCAGGCTGCAAGCTTGCAGGCCAGTATTTCCAATAACAGTGTTATTCCGCACACATGAAATTCTCATGGTTGACAAAAGTCCCCTTGTAATTTTACGCTACCTCAGTTTATAACGAAAGGTTGAAGAGTGCTGAATTCCCAAGTTCCGACGGATATTTAATCTTCCAAATAAGCCACGAAGATGAAGGAATGCGAATCACACGGCACGTCCCTAAGTGGGCTCACTCAAATGCGCGCCCTTCGAATACGGCTTCCTGAAGAAAAATTATCGACTCAGGAAAAGATGACAAGGTTTTCAAAAGGTTCCGTGTGAAATGGCAGGGAGGGATCCACTATTCAACTGAAATGCAGTCTTCGTCGTCAAATTCGTAAGCATATAATGGTTAAAGTTAAAATTCGCCAAACAACTTTATACTTGTTGGAAAGAGAAAAGCGCGTGAATTCCGTGTCTGCTCCCACTTTCGTACATAATCGCCCCTGGAAGGAGCTATAGTCGTTGAAAGAAGGTCAATGCAGCAAAAATGTACCTTTCGGCGATACTCGGGCAAAAATCCTCGACATAGGCATTTCTCAAATACTAGACGTATTGAGCAGTTCAACTGAGCGGTGGACAGAGCAAATCTGATAGTTCGCATTGACATATCAGGTTTTCCAAATAGACGAGTTTGGACGGCTTTGAAAAGTGTAAAAACTCGCACTCATCACGAATTTTCCTCGTGAATTTTGCGAAACCCTCGCCATTTTTTTGATACTGGACGTGTTGAGCCAATTCTAGTCTATGATGACGTATTTACTTTCTAAATTTGACAACTTTGAAGGAAGTTCCGGTTTTGAAAGTGTAAAAACTCGCAGTCATTATGAATTTTTCCCGTTAATCACCTTAAATCAAACATGTCGTACCAATTTTCGAAAAGTTTGTACTGCTGAGAAAGAGCTCGTCGAGAACCCTCCAAATCTGCTTTCAGATAGGAAATTCCTCCTTATGAAGAAAGTTATAGGCATTTGAATCCTTGTTATAATTTCAATAGTACTAGTGGATAAGCTGCTCGCTCCATCGCCAACACATGAAAGCAATCGTTTCGTTGCTGATTTATAGCTTTTCGTGTCTAGTTCGTAGTTTTTTTCTTGTTTTTTCTTGTTTCTTTATAGAATTGTTCGGAAATAATCCTCTTTCTACTTCTTCCACTTTGGTGAAGACCTTTATGGTGGAGGGTAATGAAGAAAAGTTGTTTTTTGTTTCTTTGTATTATTTTATTTATTTTATTTAACTACCGTTAACATAATACATACAGTGAAGAAATGGAAAGGTACGTGTTTACAGTAGAATGATCATGCTTACATGACACAAAAAATAATTGGGCGGGGGAGGGTGCGCGGCTATGGGTCGGAAAGGAGGAGGAAGGGCAGTGCCCCGGCCAAACACTGCAAGCCGCGGGGAGAGATCGCGACTCCGGATACCAGCTTAGTAGGTCCGCCAACCTCAGCCGAAGACCCAAGATGATACAGAGTGGGTTTACTGGGAATTGAAGAGGTATCAAAAGCAAACCATTACCGTACAATTGACGGGTCATAGAGAGGCGTGAGACGGTACAGGATATTACTGCATACTAAATTTAGAAAGAGAAAAAAAACTATAAAGCGTCATCACTACCACTAAACGATAGCGAGAGATAAAAGGATAACAAACGGCAACAAGTAGAGGCTTAGAGGTAGTAAGGCAGGAGGGGAAAGCGGCAAGGAGTGGCGCTGGAATAAACGGCGATTATTTTTAAATTCTGTCGAGGGAGAAAGAAAGAAAAAAAAGCTAAAAATGTTGTCAAGCAAACCCGCAAGATGTGTAGCTCAAAAAATCTAGCGGAACCACTGCAGGCGGAGAAGCACATAGGGGCCTTAATCACCATCTAACCCATTTCTGGAATAGACTGTTGTAGCTATAAGTGACCAGAGAGCCGAGTCTGGAATGTTTGTGAGCGTTTCCTTCTGAAAAATTCAGTACCTGGTCTGTTCCACAACGATACAACTCTGACGTTGAAAGCAACTTCATAGGCGCGAGAATTCGGTTTATCAGTCGTATACGATAAGGGTGCCCTCTAGACAAGACTAAGGAGGGGCAAAGTTCAGGAATGTCTTCCAAATTCAAATCGATCTCGTTTGTTATAAGTTTATACATCAAGCCGTGATCAATTATTTTACGCCAAAACTCAAGTGATTCGCCTCCAAGCCTAAACTCAAGCGATTCGCCTCCCAGTCTACGCGGACGCTCATCATATGAAAGGGAGGTAATCAATTCGCGCAAGAGGCAGCGATAGGTAAAGCTTTTTTGGATTTTTTTGAGTTCATCAGTAAGCGAGTTTGTACGGCGACCAGATGGGAGAGCAGTACTCTACGATTGGTCGCACGTAGAGGTTGAATAATCGGAAAAGAAGTATTTTGAAGGATTGTAGGGCAAAATTTGCCCTACAGCTAGCTCTGGCAGCAATGTATGTATGTAGCTTTCAAAGTCAAGCCGTTCACTATAGGTGACGCCGAGATCTCGAATTTGTGTAACGCGAGCAAGCTGGCCACCACACAGGGTAAAGGTGAAATCTGGGTGGTTTTTCCCTAACCCCATGATCGCAGTTTTTGGAATGGAAATCTCCAAATTCCACATGCTTGACCAGGGCTCTACACATTTCAAAGCATTTTGGAGCATATGACAGTCATTAATAGTGAAATTTTTGAGTCATCAACGTAGAGACTGCAGAACGCCCCTAAGGGAGGGATTCAATTAGGTCATTGATGAAAATGATGAACATGAGAGGTCCAACACAAGTGCCTTGAGGCACCCCGCTGGGTGTGGGGTCAAGGTAAGAGCGGGATTGATTGATGAGTACAGATTGAACTCTGCCACTGAGGAAGGCTTGCACGAATGCCATAGGCTTCAAGTTTCCGTAGTAGTAGCGGAGTGGACATAGTGTCAAATGCTTTCGCATAATCGATGTAACACACTGGTATGAAGCGACCTTTGTCTATTTCTCATGCCACAGAGGGATTGTGGATAGCAAAGCGGTCATAGTGGGCTCGCGCTTGAGAAATCCATGTTGTTTATTGTGGAGGAGTCTTCTCCCCGTTCGAAAATCACTGATTTTTTGGCACAGTATACGCTCCATGACTTTGCTGATAGAGCTGGTTAAACAAATGGGCCTATAGTTGGCAACATTGTTCATGCAACCTTTCTTGGAAATCGGTCTGACGAGCCCGACCTTCCACAGCTTAGGAACGTCTCCATGCAGTAGAATTCTACTGAAAAGCACCGTTAAGGGAGCAGTCATACCGAGAGCAGCTCTCTTCAAGAAAACGTACGGGACTCCATCAGAAGAGGTGGACACCCTGCTGGGGAGACACCAGCAGGGTGTCCACCTACTGTCCTCACATACTGTGAACAGTATCGCTGGAAATGTCTACCCAGTGACGAGGAGTTTAGGCCAGCTCCAGTATCGCAGGGCCTTTTATAAACCGACTGGAAATAGTCGGCGAAGAGATTTGCTTTCAACAAATCGTCTTCAACCAAAACCCATCTTGCGCGATCAAATTTGGTGTTCTGACAGCCATTTTGTGCTTTTTCCTGCAATAACTGAAGAAGCTTTTTGTGTTTTTATGTTGTGCCAATCTCTTTTCTTCCATCGGCTGGTGGCGCAGAATCGCGTGTTCAAGTTTACGGGCACAGGTGGCATACTTCGGGTTCTGACCACAAGACCCTGAGTGAAGACGTCTGATTTTAGCTTCAAGGAAATGGACTCGCTTGAGGTACTCAACGGCTTTGTTCCTACTCAGCTTATGAGGGGTATAATCCACAATTAGTTGGTGACAGATGTTTCAAAGTTTCGAGTAGAACGCATCGGAGCTAGCGGAAGCATTGCTCAACATTATCCAGTTAATATTGGAGAGCTCAGGAATTATGGCCGGGTAATTTCCTTTCGAGAAACACCTATACTGTTGGGCTGGGTCTGCAACAATGGCCGGAGCGGACGAGACAGAGAAACGGAACTGTTGTGATCTGAGGTTCTGAAGGGTGGAAGAACGTTCAGGTCTTCCACGGTGCTCGGGTCAGAGGCTAGAATGATGTCCAAAATATTGAGGCCATGCGTGGCGTACCATTTGTTTAAACGACTTAGTGAAGCGGAGGAAGGAAAGCGAGGAAGTTGTAGAGCCACCTCTGACCGTATTATTGTCCCAATCGATAGCGGGATAATGAAATCACCTAAAAGAAGAATGTGGCCATCCCATTGGTCGAGAATTTGGGTAAGAAAGGCAATGAATTCGGAAAATACGACCAAAGTGGAGGAAGGGCTCCGATAGGAAGTACAACATAATTTTTGGCAGCTTCAAACCCTTATTTCGAGAGCCAACGTCTGAATAGTTCGCAAAAGTCTTTTTGGATGAGGAAATCGTGCGAGAGATTCTTGTGAGTGAGCGCGGGCACACCAACCTTATTGCCCTCCCTGTCACAACGGTACAATTCATACTTCGTACTTCTTCAGCGTATGTTTTTGAAAAGGCAGGCAGCGTTTTCATACTCGGCTTGTCAATGGAGTCTTTCTTGGCCTTCGGCAGCTGTAGGGGGAGAGGGGGGAGGTCGTGTTTCGAAATTACCCTGGACGCCTCGCTTGACCCTGCCTTCAGGCCACAAGTCGGGATTGGGTCCTAAGAGCCAGTAAATAAATAAATAAATAAATAAATAAATAAATAAATAAATAAATAAATAAATAAATAAATAAATAAATAAATAAAGAGCCAGTCCCTCATAGAGAGAGAAAGAGAGTTCTCCTAACACAAGAGGCGCGACTCTGTCGCGGCTCTTGTAGGGCCTTGCCTTGGGTGCTGCCGTGCTGCCAGCCTGATCAATCGCAGCGTACGTGGTGCTTGCGCTCCCCCCTCCCCTACAACGTACTATCTCGCCTTTTCCCTCTCTTCGCACCACAGTGCCCGTAAATTCCAGGGCTCCTATGGGGTTTTTTGCTTTTTGTCCCACTAATGTTCTTCATTGCACTCAAACAAAATCACACACTAACTCAATCCTGACTCAAGCCTTTTAAAAGAGCTGCCTCGTGAATTTTTCCACAATATAACTCGCTGAGGGGAAGGAAAGCCCAGGACTAGCGGTCGGTCTTTGAAAACGTATGAGATAACCCAGTGTTCTCCCGCTTGTCTTTTTTTCAAGTGTGGGAGCAAAACAGAGTGAGAGTATTTTCAGGACGACGAAATATTATGTTGGAGAGAAAGTCATGCAACACTCTCCCGCTAATTTTCCTATTTTTTGAAAAAATCGTTAGTAATATTCATGACCAAGAAATGATAGAGCATTCCCAAAGCTCCCACCTACTGAGTGAATAAAGGCCTTCCAATCAGTAGTTATCCAAGAAAGTTCAAAAGACCTCGACGACTCACCGATCTGCACTCTGAGTCATTGTCTTGTACATTTTTTCTCAAAGCTATAAAGCCATGCCAAAGATCAATACAATCTGCAATAGCTTCGACGTGAATGTCGTTCACCGCTGCAGCGTGTTTCACCTGTATCAGCGCTTTCGATCCCTTGATATTTCTATAAGAGGCCAGCAGCGCCTAACACACCCTGTTACAGCTAGTGTTGTTACAGAAGCTCGGCTACAAGTTCTTCGATATGGGCACCATTGTGAAGATAATATGTACCCCTTTAAAAATTCTGGAGTTGCGACGAGATTCCTTGCCCATCTAGCGTATTCCTCTTGATCGAGCCCTGGATAGTTACCATCTTTTCCGGACCTTTAGTCATCATTTCAATAACGAAATAATTGGACGATCAACTTGAATTCCAAAGCGAGGTCGCTTGCTTTTTTGACTCAGACGGCGCCACGTTCTGGAAAAGGAGCATCGGGAAAGGTCCTGAGCCTCGGGAACAAGTTGTGGACACTTATGGTAGATATAAAACTGGTCAGAATTTGTAAACAAAAACGATAAAATTAAAACTAAAAATGGGAACGTGTTGCAGGACTTTCTTTTCAACCTATAGTTCATATATTGTAGCAGGAAATTCTCTACGTTCACTGCTTGATTCAGACCTTCATTTGGTCACGACTGAAGGATGGGGACGTTTGAAAGGGTCCACAAGCTCAGGCCTTGGTCGGTCCAATCAGGGTCAACCGTCTCGTTGACCAACCGCTACCAACCGTAGGACCCCTCCTTTTAGCGAGTCTCGATACGATCCCCCTAACACTTGTTATGTACTGTACATATGGTAGTGTATGTTTGCGTACTGCTTGTACTACTATGTCGAGCGTTACACCAGACTGAGCGCGGTAGCATCGGGTTCGCATTGCCGCGCACAATCTTCCCGTCGCCGTGTGGATCGAGGCAGACTACTGATTTTCTAAGTGTATTTCTGTTCAGCGCCAGTATATTTCAAATTACTGGGGAGATTTGTAATCCACGAGACTGCTGGTTTCAGAAAACTACCGCTTTTGTGCTAGCTTCGAAACTGTGTTAGTTGTGTGATAGAGAAAGAAAAATTCACAGGAATGGGCACTTCTTCGTTCGAAAAAGTTGCAATTTTCTTCAACCATGAAAGTGAGAGAAGTGATATAAAAATTCAGATTGTCTTCTTTTTAAAAGTACACCAACTTTTGCAAAGTCTCTTTTCTACAAAAAATCGCCCCGCTGGACCCCTTTTTATCCAGAACAGTGTTTTTGGGCTTCCAATGACTATAACTTTTTTCAGAATGAACCTTTAGCGTCCCCCTGAGATAAACTAGAAAGTTTGGGCTTTCTGAGGGATACCTTAACTCTTCCCATAATTGATGCGCCGCGTTGGACCATTTTGGGGAAATCGCGGAGCGCAGAGCGCTGGTTTTTTGATTTGAATTGTTTTAATTTTTTTCATATTCAACTTTTTGCATTTCATGTCCCTCTGGAAGAAACTAGAAGGTTAGTGCTCTCCAATTCATGCTTGATCCCGTTCCTAGAATGAATCGTTCAAAAAACCGCCCCGTTGGACCGATTTTTTTCTTGCGTTTTCGGCGCTGCTTTCCTGAAAACGCTAGTTCTCAACATTCAAACACCCATAGCTCGCTTCAGACTCAATTTTGTGAGCAATAATGATACGATGACATCGCACAAGCTTTGGAATTTGCAACGAATACTAAATGCTCTTCAGAAAGTAGCCGACAGACAAAAAAAATTCCAAACTCTTCTTGTAAGCCTCTAGCAGTTATTCTACGCAAGTGGTCACTCTTATACTAACTTAGGTCTGGTCTGAAGACATTGATTTTCCTCGGAAGCATATTGGCGTACGAGAACAGTCAAAGGTGGATAGTTCTATAGTAGATTTATGCTCTTATCGTAGGGTCGTCAGGCACTCGTTTGTGGTTTATAATTGGAGAAGCACTCAAAAGTTACGCCTCTATCCTACGTATAGACTTTGACCTTTGCGGATACGACCCCGCTTTCGGTTAGCCGAATAAGACCCCCTCGATGAGCTTTGTCCAACGTA
>KZ349372.1:0-10971 GCA_002352805.1 Teladorsagia circumcincta | reverse complement strand
TCGACGGCAATTGTTTTTCCTGATTCATCACTGATCAGCAAACGAGCTTGCAAATTAATAATTTGAACGAAATTTTTCCGAATTCGTACTGAGACGTGGTAAAGTAACGCAGGAACAATACTAGTGCTAAACATCAAGGATCTGCTTCTGCTTCGAGAGTGACCAGCCTTAGCCAGATGTGACCAATAAGGCATTTCGGTAGAAATGTACCCATTATCGCCGACGGCCAGGTGCATGTCCAGTGCAAACTTCACAACACAAGTGACGACGGCCTTCACAAAATGTAAAATAACGCATTGGCTTGCAAAACTTAAGGACAAGGTACATGAAAAACATAAGTTAGTAACTATGTGGACTTCTTGGCAATCCTGATATTTGTTTTCTTTACTGTACTGTAGTAGGTCTTTCTATGAATGTAGTATGTCCTGTATATTTCCATGAATGGTCAAGTTCGGCTAGGCTATGTTACTTGGCAGGAACACATCACAGAAATGTTGCATTCGCACTTAAAGTTATTCTTTCTAGAGAAATCATGATCCTATCTCGCCCATAAATCACGTGTTTGAGACCCATCGTCCACGATAAGAACGAAAAGAACAAAAAAATGCATCCGTTCTGGTAAACAATTCGAAAAACTGGAAGGACTGGTGCGTTTTCAAATTACCACAGTACATCTCCCACAAATGCTGGCGGCGCAAACGTTTCCACGTGCTTCTCTGTATGCCGTCACTAGGAACCTTATTTGACCTTTTTTCTTATTGTACTAACAACTCACAATTCTTCTGCATCATCTTCTATCGAATGTTTTGTCTCTATTCTGAAACCGGACGCTTTACCGGATTCCTCCTTTGAGTTGATGCGTTACCTGCCCCAAGATGCACTTCCTTCCATGCCCTGCCTTTGGCTCCGCGCGACGTACCTTCGACTGTCCACAGAGTTATTTTAGTGAGTTTGTTTCTATTCGTAAACCAAATCTTTGTGCGTGAAAGTTTGTGTGTATCTCTAGTCACCATAGCTAACACATTCATCTTGGAAAGAAGGCAAGAATTTTTCGGAAAGGATTCCTTCAGGTTTTGCTCACCACAGTTGAGTTCTCTGCCAACGAAATGTTTGCCCGTCGCAATTGACTCCATCGGATGTCACTATTTACAAAATTCGTTCATAAACTATTAGCTGGCACTACAAACCATTACTTATCAGATTTACTTGGCGGCAGTCGTAATCTGTGTTGTGGAGGCTGTAGCACGGACTTCTCTGTCCAACGGACACAAAGAGTAGTTCGTGGGGATTACGATGATTTCAGTTTCGCTCAAAGGTCATTAGGTCGGTCCGGCCATTTGTTATGAGCTCTATACCCTTGCCTGAAACGCTGAGCTCAATTCTGTCGTCCAGATCTGCTTAAATTTTTTGAAAGTAGTTATAAAGCAACAAGCGTAGCGGTAGTGCCTTATCCCGCCGAAAAGAGTTTGTGAGAGCTGCTCGAAAACTCCTCACACAGGCAGTCAATGGATATTAACGAGCAAAAGCTTTTCTGCCACACTGATTTTGAAAAACAAAAAAGCAGGCCTTTCGAAAGCTGTTCCCACTACCTTTTGAATACGAAACTAGGGCACTACCGCTGCGCTTTCTTGCCTTATAACGCCGTTCGATGTATCGTTTAACAGATAAAGAAGGCAGCTTTGAGCTCAGCGCCTCGAGGTGAGTGCAATAGTATACAGCTCACTGATAACAGCTGGACCAACCCGATAACCTTACTCGGTTAATGTCTTCTAAGATTACAAATTGCTCCCAGCCTCGTTTTCACGCCATTTCTTCTGTTCTTTTAGGTTGGACGACATTATGTGCTGGACATTGCGAGCAAGATTATGGACCAAGACCAGGATTTATGCAGGGGAATGAAGCGCCGGAATTGTGAATCTATTGCGCAGCTTAGCGAAACGAAATTCTAGAAGAAAATAGGAGAGCATAAGTTTTTGCAGTCTTTCATAATAAAGGAACTTATTTTCTGCAATTTACCATGTATGCTCTGCACTAAAATTTTTCCCCTTACCGGAAGTGCGCCGGCTGAAGTATTATTTCAACGTTCATCATTTCCTACTGGAACCAGCCGCTACTGATTTACCTTTACTTGAAATCGTAATCGCACTTGATGCGATTTTGCCTACGTCATGAGCTGCGTGGGCTAGTCGAAGTACAATTTAGTGGTCTTCCGCCTTTCTCCCCCCTCACTTTCTAGAAAATTCTGTTCTCTTACCGACTCGGGATAAGTAAGAGGCTCGATGGGCCTCAGTTGGATTCGATCATGGATTTGACCTTCAGACCGTCGCAGGAAGGATGTGCTGGAAGATCAATTTCTTAAGGAGGTGGTGTTCTTCATTGAGCAGCCATGTCTTCGGAGCGCCATGTCTTCGGGTTCTGTCAAAAAATCCTGGAAGCAGTTGAATGTGTCGAATTCAGTGCTGGTTATAAAATGACTAGTGGGGCACTGCCCGGCACTAGGATTGAATTTGTTTTATCCTCCAATTTTTTTTCATTTATCAACAGATTTAGTTCTACTAAAAGCAACAGTCTCAGCATGGTGGGCGTGGTCGGAATCGGCTTCAATCTCCGGCCGATTACGACCACGCCAACTTCGAAGCTGTACAGCTCCCTTCCTAGCGGCTTTTCGAGGTAAGTTTTTTGTTCAGCCCCACTTCTCGGCTGGGGGCTGAACAGCTCCGAAGTGGGCGTGGTTGAATTAGCCGAAGGGATTGCACCCGATTCCAACCACGCCCACCCTGCTGGGATTGTTGCTTTAAGTGACACAAAGAGGATTAGGGATGTAATTATGGTAAGAGAGATTCGACTACGAAATGAGGTCAAGTTGCCATATTGAAGCAGAAATCCTCATTCTGTTTCCTTCCTCCAGCTTATCCCCAGTATCTTTTGGCTGTAGCGCTTTATTAGCAGCTTTTCGATATCAGGCTTTTTCTTCCGATTTTGACCAGCCAACACGTTACCAACCATTTCCTCTTTCGTTTTCAGTGAACATTTTTAGAGTTGTTTCACTTCTTCTGGCCGAGGTCAGATAACATCGTGTCCGCATACTGTACTCTGAGTTCGTCCTTCAGCAACCTTATAGGTCCTCTCTTTGCCATAAATTCTCTCTCGCGACGTTTTACTCAAGAGGTCTCGGGCCGACGCTTTTTTGCGTCCCGACGCAAAGTAATATGATGACGGATGTTTAAGCGGCGAAGGAAACAGAAACCGTTTAGATTTATGACTTTGCCCTCTAAACGACAATGGCACTCAATGACGGTGTTAATGACGTCAAGGTTATCCCAACGATGAGCATAATTGAGGTTGTGAACCATGGCGATGTCATAGCATCATGGTTCAAGATTTGAATCAGGTCAAAGCTAGTATCGTATTTCGTTATTTTTCTTTATTTTTTTGCAGCATAGCACCTAAATTAAGTTTTAAAAGTGATTACTTCAACTGGGCCGTCAGCTGGATTCGGTTACGTACAGTAGCGTTCAAAAGTGTTCGCCGAAACTTTATCCGTACATTTTTTTCTTTTCTCAAAAATGACCCAGAATAACTTGGAAGCTTTTCCAGCAAATGTCTTGCTGATTGCCAAAACTCAAGAGAATGGTGAGAGCAGAGCAATGCGCGAAGTACGGATTCGGCGAACACTTGGCCGCAAGTGTACTTTGTATGAGAACTGGGAAAACCATGTCTCTGAGCTCTCAATCAGCTATCCATCTCTGGTGATCTTATAGACCAAATAAGCACTGGAAAGGCATCACTAAGCAGTGACTTCGCTAGAATTTATTTTTCGGTACTCACTTATGATCGTTGGAAGAACGTCGCTGTCTGATTCACACTTTGCACAGTTCATTCTAATTTAATCCTTATTTTCGGATGTGAATGAGTACAGGAGCCTAAGGGAGGGGTTTCTCTATTCAAATCTGAGATTTAATTGATCCTTCGCCTACCTTGAAGGTGGATTTTTTGATGAAAATCTAGCCCATTGGAAGTTAAGCTAGAGATGGTCATTGATGAACAATAGAAAAAAAACGAGAAAAATGACCTAGAACCCAACAAAAGTGTTCCCCACCCTGTCCTTTGGTTTGCACATTGATACAACTCTCACCGGTGCTGCCCTCTTGAACGCTAACGATCTATCTGCTGAATCGCTGGGCACTCATGCACGAGACGACGCAAGAGGGCGTCGCCTCGCGCCTGAGTACCTGCGGCGCAATTGGCGCGCCTGAGCACGCCAATTGCGCCGCGGGTAAGGGCATGCTAGACAACCGGGGACATATCCGTTGATGCGAAAAGCGTGTCGCTCCGCACATTCAGGAGGTCCGTCTATCTATCCACTATGTAAGTTTCGCTTCCTCGACCATCGTCCTTATCGTGGGATCCTCACGATGCCAACTGGAAACTGTATCAACATTCCAATGTGGTCTAGAATTGTGGACGCTATTGCAACACAAGAGGACATTGTGCCTCGTATATCTGCTTTTGTTAGGAATGAGACTGAGCCTTGGGCAGGTGTTCCCGAAATTCCTGTCGCGTCCCACGTTCAGTCCTAAAAGATATCCCCGTACCTTGCGTTTGATCCTAACTTTATGCTGAATTGTTTTCGAATGGGCTACGAAAACATGGTGCAGTGTTCGAGGTCAATGCCTCTTAGAGCTCGATGGCGATGGCAAATGGTTCCATATTCGTTTCAGGAAAATTATCCTGTAAGATTGGTGGCAGCCTTTGCGACGAAATAATTGCTGATGTGCGCCCTTAGCAAAAACTTTTTTGGCGTTCTGTGATTACCGCGTTTCTGCACCAGTTCAGCGGAGTTGCATGTGGATTTAATTGGTATTGTTACGTAGAGTAAGCTTCAGAGCATTTATTTCTCGTCCAAGACACCTGTGGAAATGTCTCCAAGTCATGCACTTCAGTGAGAAAGCCTATGGATGGGATACCTCCCGTGATCTAGGGCCAAAAAACAAACAACTATCGTCAAACTTTGAATGCACGTTGAAGAAGGATTCCGCGATAAGAACGAAGGTCGAAGAAGAGGGAAATTGCCTAGTGGGAAGACAGGCAGACCTCCTAAGGGAGCGGACTGACGTGCAATCGGCAGCGGAAGGTTCGACTTCGGCGGTTTAGCATGGCTTACTCTTGGAGCACTTGGCTGTTCACGCCCACAGACTATCGAATCGCTCGCCGCAGATCCATACACAGCGAGTGACTAGATAGCAGAGAGAGCGCTATATTGAAGAGGGCACAACGATGGGAGTCGAATCAATGCCGAGAACAGAGGGAAAGGGATGGGTCCTATTTCTCAGGTTCTAGGCGGTATTTCATGGGTCTTTTCTCTATCGGGTACCACTCACCATCCCTAACAAAATTTGGAATTGGTTGCTTTTTTATCGTAAATTCTGCCTTTAATGAGGCCCTCAAAACATGATCCACTTGAAGACCTGCGATGAAGAAGCAATTCTCCTGTCCTGTTGATTTTTTTTTGAGTTTTGAAATTCAATTTATTGTCTAAATCGGTATCGGAGCTGCTGACTTCTTCGGTCCACTGATTCTTTTGGTTTTATCGAATTCGCAGTTTGGGCGCATCCTTATTAGCTCTTTAATAAATAAACAAAGCCGACTTCTACACAGAACACTTGGATATTAGGAATTTTCCAATATGTTCGACACGCAGTGGCTACTGAATTGTAGCTAAGATGTTAATGCCCTTTCAAATCCAATTTTCGTCCGTAGGCAAGCAGTTTTCCAGTTGTTCAACTTCAACGAAACTGAGCGCTTCGCGATGGCTTTCGGGCTTCGATTTCGTCGACTACACCATGCCACTCAGCCCTACACATCTTTGTCTATGGTAGAGACTGGGCTAGATCCAGGTGCAGATCTTCGCAGAAATACGTATCGCTCAACTCTTGAAAGGATTTTCTCAAGAAGTTCTTGTTTAAGAAATGACCTCGAGTTTTTGGGCACGTCCTTGACTTTTTTCTTATTGTTAGCTACCTGAGCGCAAAAACTTCGTGCTTGTTCTATGCCCTCCATGCGCTTTCTTTTGCACGGTTGTTTTGCAAAAAGAGCTTAGTTTCCGTTCTCTTCCCGTACTATTTGAGGGAGATGTGCAATGGACGGCGTCTGTGAGCTGAAGCCATCTGTTCATGCATCAGCTTGTGCGGTGAAAAACCCCGGATTCTCATCAAATCATCGTCATAATCTGGCTGGAAAAGTCGCCTCATCATTTTCTAAAAGGGATTCACCAAAAAACTGGCAATGCAAATTTTCGGAATTTTTGTAAATTTCGTGGAAATTTATCTGGACAACCTCTATAGAAAATTTCTTCCTCATGCTTTTCAGTAGTACGTCGCAGATAATCCCTTCTTTCCCGTACTCACAGAACACAACCATCACCCTTTGTAGATGGGCTAGAACTGCTTCATGGTGAGAATTTCCTCATCTTGACAATGGGGAAGTGGAACAAATTTTAGATCGCTCTTGATAGTAGCTTTTACATTTTTTGCAACTCTTCACTTTTTTTTGAATAAAATCAGCTTTAAGTTTTTGAATCTTCAAGTTAAACCAGTTGGTTCATCTGTCATTTGTCGAATCGAATTAGAAAGTGAAAAAGAAAGGGCTATGCAAAACGCGACAAAAGAGGTGATTGGCCGTGCGGGCTTTGGAAAAGACGTGATTATACGTACGCCGTAACCGTTTTGCTTTAAAAACCCCAATAAACTAAAAATCTGTTACAGTGGAAATGCGTGACCACCAGCTGATACACTCGGCTTCGAGAATAAAAGGATTGACAAACCCCAAGCTTCGGTAATTGTGCGTACCGTAAAAGACTCCCTTGTCAAAAGCGAGGCTAAATCACTGCGTTTTCATCCACCCAGGCAAGCATGGAACAAATCTCCGAAATTGGAAGGTGGGCTTGGTTGACTTAGGCGCGATTCGATAAGTGATGTAAAGCTTGAAAATGATGCTAGTGATCACTCCTACTACATGCTCATCCCCAATGAAGCTGTATTATTAGGATCCGGTCTCACAAAACACAAAAACGATTTGGGGTTATTGTCATTTGATCAATTATCAGATGCATCGTATCACTGCACAGTCCACGAGCCTTTTAAAACCTTCACCCCCTTGTCGTCTTGAAGGCAAAGTTCGCGATTTCTGACGAAATCCCCGTCACATATGCAGCAGGACGCATGTCTAGGAGTGGCGCGGCGATTTCGTAGGATTTAGGCCCTAGGAGCCAAGGTTAGTGCATTGGCGTCGCCGCAACCCCACTGAGCCTGCCCACAACTCATTCGGCCTACGAAGCAACCACGTGGGAAAGCTTAACGTTTAGATGTTGTTCAGAAGGTCGTAGGATAATATTCATGGAATTATAAATGCGAAAATCAACACAAAAGCCTATGATAGACTACGATCGAGAAAGTTCTGACTCATTCTGGTAAGAATTAAAAATATAAAATGGGAAACAAACAGAAAAAAACTGATAGATAGAAGAAATGCGAAAAATGCAACAATCAGTTTTGATTGCTGTGTTTTGCCGTTGATGGCATAGAGCCAGCAATTGCTGAAAACACGTTCAGACACGTCCTTCTCACAGCCCATGCTTGTAAGCAGCTCAAAAAGATGGATCCTATTTTAAGCTTCTTCCGCGATTTTTCCTGCTTTCTTCTTCCATGTCGATCCAGTTAGCATCAAATACTTCACAGGTGAAGAGGGAAGTCTCTAGTTTTATCTCAAATTTTGCCTTTAAGTGATGCTAAACCAATAAAGCGAGATTCGAGTTGAAATCATGGCGCACCTCATTTGAAACGTTTATTGTCGAATGGTCGAATCCACACGTCGTTTGTAAAAACTACTCGTCAATTAGTGCTTTTTCCGCGTAATTGTTCCCAAGAACTTTTTTACAGACACTCAACGAACACGAAGGTCACAGCCATAGCGAAACGCAATCTACCGAAAAATGGGGAAACCGCGGAGAGGGTAGCCCACGACGTGTTTGCACTCGAATAAATAATATGAGAAATCTGTAGTTACAGCGCATCGAGTAGGTCGTGCATTAATGCCGAGATCAAGGGCATAGAAAGGGTCCCATTTCTTGGGTTCTAGACCTTTTCTGATAGTTTTTCCTTCTTTCTGGTACCACTCACTATCCCTATTAAAGGACGAATTTACGCAGAAAAGGCAACCCATTTCAAATTAACATAGCGGTGACGAGTTTTACAGCATTGAAGGAAGATTCCTGGAAAACGGCCTAGAATCCGAGAAATGGAACCCCTTTCTTTGCCCTTGATCTCGCCATTGATGCGACTCTCATCGCTGTGCCCTCTTCAACATAACGCTCTCTCTGCTATCTAACCACTCGCTGCTACTGATACGCGGCGAGAGATTCGATGGTCTGTGGGCGTGCACTGACCAGCCGCGCCAACATTGAACCCTAATAGGTCAACGAGCTCAACTCCTTCGGTGCCAATTGCGCATCAGTCTGCACCCTCAGGAGGTCCGCGGGTCCCTCAACCAGGTGAATTACTCCTACTTCGACTTTCACTCTAATCCGTGAATTCGTCCTTTAATTTAGAGTGGGTTTTCATCGTAAATTCTGCCTTTAATTATGTGTCTTTGGAACACCTGCTTGATAACGATGGAATGCGACAGGTACTCCTTTGAAAGTAAATCTGCCTTTCACAAACGAATGGTTTTTACAAGTAGCCTGTTGATGTCAAAGCCATTGGGTCATTCTTTCATGCAAGTCATATGTACACCGTACAATCGACTACGAAGCGTCGTATTCACTGACTTCGCTTAGAGCCAACGTTATGCGCTGTACGAGGGCGGCTAGGCGCCTGTAGCCACTGACGATGAGTGTCATCACTTCAAAACGATCCAGTCGTTGTCTCTCTGTCTTCATATTAGTGGTGATGTACAGCGTGACACACGTAGGATTTCGTGAGCACTGAATTAAAAATGACCGATAACGGTGGGCACAGCTACTACGAAGAGAACAAGAAGAGGGTTCGTTTTATTGAAATATTTCTCGATTGATAGCCAGTCGTATTACTTTTTTTCAAAGACGCTACGCGTAGTCAGAAAAGCCAAGGTTATGTGTTCAGTAATGACTTGTGATATATCAGAACCGATATTGCCTACGCAAAGAGACAGTTCGTCGATCGGTGTAACAAAAATTGTCGAAAAGCAAACGAATTTTATTGACGAAAAATTTAGAAGTTATAATAGAGGAACCGAAATATAGTGGCAATTTCAAGGTAATGCCGGTTCTCGTCTCGTATGTGTACGGAGCAATGAATCTCAAACATCATAATTCTAAATGGTAACTGTAAAATCGCTGAAATCGCTTACAGTGTAACTCCTGAAATATCACATTTAACAAAATGGTGCCAGTCTTTGAAATCACTTTATTTCTGCTAAATTAGCCATAACGCTGTTCACTGAAACTTTTGAATATCTGAGACCTTATCTGTTACCGCTGAGTTCGGTATCATCCGCATCCGCATCTCCAAATATAGGAATAACCGCTCAAAAATGGTTTTCTATTCCAATATTTTACAGGATCATTGTCAGGTCTCACCTGCATTACTTCTCACCCCACTTTCATTCTGAACTCAAGAAATTTTTACTACATGAACTTTTCAATGGGTGACGACGATCACCACTTCGATTTGTGGTACCATTCCAACATTCTTGTATAGTTAAAGCAAAAAATCCCAGCAAAAGTCGTGTCGAGAAATATATTCAGAGGTGGGATAGAGTAGCCCACGAGTGTCACAGAAGTGCAATTGCTGACCTCGGAAGTGCGTCTCAACGGCACATCTGTGGCAGTAGACACGTCGAGTATCTGTCGAGGATGTTGAAATTTTCATGCGAGTTTTCCTGCTTTGAAAGGAGATAACCTTCTACAGTAACAACATTTCGAAAATCTAAAGTAGCCATTGCGAAGAGGAAGACTTCTTCTTTCTGATAGGTACTGCAGCTGTTTCGAAAGTTTTCTGATTTGCGAGAAATCTGCGTCGAGGGTCTATCGCGGATGGCTTCTGAACAAATCGAAAACTCCATTCATTCTTCGCCGATGCAAGGAACTTTTTTGAAAACTCTCAAATGGCTTCCAGGATACACTACCTCGATGGATTGAATGAGAAATGATACACTTGTTGCAGATTCATTCCGTTCTGGTATGCGCCATGCATTATCCCACACACAGTCATTTGGAAGGTGCTCTGTCCAGCATTCTTGTGCAAGCCAAAGGGTGTATCTGGTCCTCACTAATTAACAATCGATAAGAACAACTCTTACGACCATACTATTATGTGATGATTCCTTCATTTACTTCGCTTCCTTTCCAACCCTGCTCCGATGGCTGTATTCGCGGCAGCAGCATGTGATGATGCCAGGAAGCTCCCCATTTTGAACCGCTTACCGAGTTCCTGCTCCTACACATGAGGAGGCTCCCAAAGCGCTTACATTAGCGCTTTTTTGTGAATATTTCTCATTTACATTGGGCATGATTCTTTTTCCAAGGCGCGCATCCTTTCTATGCCCTTATACTGATCACTTATAGCAAAGCAACAAACACTCTCCATTCAAATTATTATTTGGTACCGTCCAGTGATACCACTTGTCTTAAACCAAGTGAAATACTTGTGAAATTAGTGCTGGCGCAGCAAGTGAGTAACAACAGCACCGCTGTGAACCTTGTTGGTCCTTGCGCGTACGACCCCCTCACCTCTTTTTGAAGCTATTAGTACGACCCCCTGTCGAGAATTTCCTCGTCCGTTGTTCACACTGACTCGACGTGTGGACGCACCTTTCGCCGCGTGGGACAGCGCAGCCTATATTGAATATGCAACATAAAAACATTACCCAGCTATCAAATTTGTCACGATTACATATTAATCAGGAAGGCATTGTAGTAATTGTAGTAATCATAAT
>KZ349358.1:7063-17343 GCA_002352805.1 Teladorsagia circumcincta | reverse complement strand
GTTGCGTGCGATGGTCATGGTGCGACTTCGTGGGCCACACGTGTGCTGCCGGCTGGGTCATCGTTGGCGGACGGCTGTTACAGCGGAGTTAGTCCGTGCCTGGGCACAAATCTTCAATGATAACCCGACCCAAGTACATAGCTAGGACTATACGAGCGACCATTAAGGCCTGACTAAGTGGAGGAGGGACCGTCCAGAAAAATTATTGCCATGCAGCAAAGAGTAGTTTCTCACATTCCGCACATATCTGCACGTATGCCTATGCTACCTGATCACACTGCGATTAACAGAAACCAACAAAAACCAAAGTAGTAAACAAAACATGTTGATTTAGCAGAACTTTCCGCTCAGAAATGTTTATCTCTATGGCAGATAACAAGGTTAGCAACTTGAGCAAATGTAGTGCAACATAAAACAATATGTCAGAAGTAACCTAATGATAAAACAACAGCACCGGGAAATTATCCTCGGGATGCGCTACGGCGGCATGCGAAGCGAGCCATCAAGGCGGATCACCTCTCCATTCAGGTAGCGATTTTGGATGATATGTTGCACCAACGCACCAAACTCTTCAGGAGTTCCCATTCTTGATGGATTGGGAACCAATTGAGAAAGAAAGGTTCGCACCTGAAAAGTACCTTCTTTTGTAGAAAATAAAGTATGCATCCATGACTTATATACCAAATTTTTTATTTATTCGAGTATGCTGGGCGGAAGTGATGTTGTGGCAAGTGGCGCTGCTTACTACACGCGCGTTCCGTGGATCACATGCTGAACCGTGCATGGTCCAGGCCAACCAAGCCTTCCGGTCAACAGACTACTTGAACTCAGCCTTTTAAACCTCCCCCTCTCTTTCTCGCGGGTCCCTCTCCTTTCCGAGGCTTAGTCCTGGGGCATTCATCCGTTCTCTTATCGTCTGTGCTCAAGCCATCGTGGCAGAACCATTGACGAAAAATCAAGTTGTCCGTCAACCAAGTCTTTCATCCCTCTAGGGTCGGTTATTTTGGACCAGTGGGGGGATAAAAACACCGACGTGTACATCGCCTGACCCCTCAAGTTATTGTATAGGCCAAATCGCACTCAAATTGCCACTGCGAATGTAAAAATGGGAGAGAATGCGTGTCGCATCAAAAGATGGGAATGATCAACGACGACTGCTTTATCCTTCTATCCTTTATGTTGTGAGCTGCGTCAAGCACCGCGCTGGACGAATTTTTGGAGCACCCCCCCTCCCCACTTGCTCCTTCGGTGAGGTGGACCTTCTAGATCGACCTTAAAGTAACACGCCCAGCAGAAGCCAACTCGAAGAATCATTCATTGGGTGGGAAAGAATAACCCAGGTGTAGCACAGATGTACGGCTGCCGCAGCTCGAATGTGCGTAACAACGGCGCTAGGGTCTTACAACGCTAGCTTTCGGCCGCAAATCTTGATAATTGGACGAATTACGTTGGCTACATGTCCTTGCGCGACTGCGTGGTCCTTGCGCGAATGCGTGTGAACGCGCCGCTACCGAAGGAATGCTGCCTGTATTTTGATTGGTTTTACTTGCCTAAACCGTTCAATTTCCATATTTTTTGTTTGTGTCGGTGCGTATGTCTTTGTTCGTATTGGTGCATGCGCGACTGCAACTGCTAGTTCAGACAACTCGTCCGACACGCCCGTCCATTATTTCAGGTACGTCATTGCTCGAGGGGTTCATCGGCGTTTTGCTTCAATTCTTTTTTCATTTGCAGTCAATTCGACATCCACGGCTTCATTATCGACCGCTTTTACCCCATCAACTCAATTCAAAGGTGTTGCTTCAAGGTCAATTCTAATAGTTCATGACCCGCACCACTTGGCAGGAAGATCGGTCGTAGCAAATTTGCCATTACTCTTGCCGCCATGGCACAATCTAACTTCACCTGTCCTACGCTCTATGTTTGCCAGCCAATGTTCAGCTCAATTTATATTCCCAAAGAGGTTCGATTCAGATAACCGACTTCGAGAATGATAAGCCTGGGCAATACTTGAAGAACTAAATCCCTATACAACAGTGGTGGCATTTACCGCTGCACCACACTTACCTGTTAGTAATCAAGTGGTGAAGGTCAGAAACAACTACCAGTTACCCACACCATATCTGCCAACATGGCGACTTGTGAATCGCCTTTATGCCCATCTTCTCACCAAAATTTGTTCTCATGACCCTCTGAAGATTTAGGTGGGGAAACGGAGTTTACTCATGGTTGCGACACCTATGTGTCAATACACCCATGAAACTACAGCTCAGATAAGTAAAATTTTCACCGCTCCTTTTACTACCTTATCAACAGAACCAAAATAGCCGTGGTGGTTATCAGCAAATAATCCGCTATCTGAATATGGCTTTTGTCAAACCGTCACCGGACAGTCAATTGTCTCTCAATATGAGCAGGCCTTCCATCGATAGTTAATAAGGAAAAGTCAATTCATCAACCCGCCATTCAAAGATGCATACCTGCATTCGTGGCTCGAGACGCTGGGTTCAAATCTGCTTTCGTTCGGAACGATGTCCTTGAATGTTACAAAGCAGGAAAACTCTGCGGTATTGACCCTAATCTACAGGTGAGAGGTCGTGGGACCAACTCCAGTCCAGTACATATCTTTGCTCTCTCAGAAATATGTTAAAAAGACGTTTAACATATTTGTGAGAAAAGCAAAAATAAAGACTCGCATGGGAGCCAATTGCACGCCTTCTCTAAGAAATAGGATCATTACCGCTGCGTTGTCGTGCCTCATAACTCAATAACGAAACCAGATTTTAACTCAGCGTGCCGAAGCACGTATATACAGGAAGGCCAAATAAGACATCTTGCCCATGTTGCACTTCGGCTCTTTTTTCTTCGCAGATATTGCCTGTATAAGAAGTCGCATGCCTCCCTTCACTACCCGTACCGTTTCAGAATATGACGCCATCTGTCATCGTCGTGGAGCTCAAGGAGGCCTACCATAACTGCCTCAGCCTTGAGCTCTTACACAATTTCTTAAATCGATTCAGTGTTGGGTAATTCTTCAGGGACATAAGCTGACTATGCAAACCCTCTCGGAACCCGCCCCTGAACTGAGCAGAGTGTGATTACCGTTCGAGTACGGAGATAAAGCGACTTTTTTTTATCCCCCCTCCACTGTAGATACACATCTCATTTCGAATGAATAGGCAGACCAATTGACCTTCCCTTGTAGCAAAGGAAGATCGCCGATTGATATGAACGGAAGAGTGTCTATACAAACCTTTTCCGGAAGCCCAGAAAGCAACGGTGTATCGAAAAGACCAGGTGCAATCGCCATGAACCGAATCCCATCATCCGCGAAATCTCTAGCGAGTGGAAGCGTCATTCCGACGATCGCACCTTTTGACGCCGAATACGCTGACTGAAAAAATAAGCTAAAACAATCAATTCAACGCTACAGGAGGTATAATTTCAAACCTGGCCGGTCTGTCCATCGAACGCGGCCACAGATGCAGTGCTTATTACGACACCACGTTGACCGGCCTCGTCTTTCGAGTTTTCGCCCATCAGCGCAACCCCATGACGTATCACATTGAATGTTCCCATGACATTGACCTGAAAACCGAAGCTAGCTCTAAAGATCACAGCTTTACAGAATATTTTTGACCTTTACCTCAATAGTCTTTCGTATTTTCTCCGGATCTGCCATCTTCTTTTTGGTGACGCTGTACAATTTGAATGCCATTGCAACACCAGCACAATTCACCACAGCATCACACCGCCCGAATTTGCCTTTCACTTGTTCAAAAGCAGCTTGAACCTCCGAATCGGCTGTGATCTGAAAAACCACTGAGAATAAATAGAAAGGGCGCGCAGAAGAAAAAGCCAAATTGTTGTTCCGTGTAATTGGAAATTCTCCAATAACACCTCCAAAAGCCGATTCTGTACAATTCAATCATTCTCCCCACTCCTCCATTTGGGTCACCCATTCCTTCGAAGAATTCGAACGGGAGGTCGTATTTTGACCATAGAGCGGGGTTCGTAAGCCCAGAGATAAGCCGTGCAAATCGTAGCGATATCGTCATTAAAGATTATCGTTCATAGGTGAAGTCAAGGGAGGATGGCGCTAACAGAGAGCAGAAAATTGGGGAAAATTGCAATGAAATGCGTTAATTCTGACTTCGACCTTACCTATTTCTCGCCACATCGAAGCCATGAAACGTGAGGAGTGCGACTTTGACCTTACCTATTTCTCGCCAGATCGAAGCCATGAAACGTGAGGATGGTCTGAGGTTTTAGGAGGAATGGCGAGCATGCTAAGTTTGGGAAGTTAGTGAGACTACACGGCAGTTGTAGACCTTGACTCACATCAGAGTAGACCACGGCTTAAAGCCACAAGTCAGGCTCAGTGAACCAAACCGAGCCCTTTTGTCGTTTCTGCGCATGGCTACGCCCCGACAAAGACGTCGCCTGCTCAGAATCGCGAACGGAGCCGTAATAATGCCCCAGGGCATGTATTTAGCGCTCCCGCCGCCTATTCCTGCTCCCTCCGCCCACTACCGAAATTGCATGGCTGGCATAACGTGTGAAATCAGCTAAGATGATTGACTTATCACCGAAGAAAAGCTGGCATATCCGTAAAAGTCGTTTGGACGTGCTCCTCTCCCAAGCTGGCCTTCTTCACTGTCGGGGGAGCGAGCTTTCGTTTTTGGCCTTGTCGACGACTTATTTTCGTCTTTTCTTCATTATCGTTCCATTTCCCATCTCTAGTCAGTTTCAATCACCATAATGCCCAAACACGAGCCTGACTTTTGCCTTTAAGTCACAACACGAGAAGGATTAGAATAACTGGTTTTCAAAGGCTCAGCAAGAATGAGTGACTGTCTTCGCAATTTTGAACGACAGATGCGCGCGTGGCGCATCTCAGAGTAGGATTTGTTGACACTAAACGGTTGAATTTCGAGTTATCACAACTGAAAAGATTGCTTTGAACGAAAATAACGTACTCAGACCGAAGTTGGAGATAGGAATGTGCAATTGCAGGGTAGGTTAACTTCTCCTGTCTCGAAAGAAAAATTTTAACACATTGACGACCGCCGTTGTGCGCGCAGTGCTTGAACACATTTCGTATTCTCTTATCAAAAGGCACTAATCCTTCAGCGTTTTCTTTACCAGTGATGAGAAAAATTGTTTTTGGGTCCAATGATGTACATGGACCGTTGAGGAACAGGAAGAAACGCCAAATAAATTGAGTAAAACTAGTCTGTTCCAAGTGAAAGTGTGGTATGGCATCATACCACGCGGTCGTCAACGTGTTAAAAAGCGATATTTTCAAATGGAAGTTCCTTCAAGACGCCTTTAGAACCTATCAGGAATTTGCTTGTCATGAAGTTCTCCCCGACAACAAGCAATTTGAGGGAGTTTGGGAGTCTTCCATAAAAATTCGAAAAAGCTGCAAAAAAAAACTAGGGAAAAAATTTCGCGCGTGCGATTTCTGTAGTTTGGATCGATTGGGTATCCGTTGAGAGGTCAAACTCAGCAGTTTTCTGCCATGGCACTCTATTGTGAAGGAGACCGTACAGAAGATAGTTATGAGTTCCAGAAGCCCAGAAACTAGCATTTTTCAAAAATTTGCCCGGAAAAGTTCCCAAAATATGCAAAAAGGCGATTTTTTTCAAGAAAAAAAATCTAAATTCTGTAGTTTCTTGCACGTCAGTCGGATACAAACCATTCTGAGAAAACCAACCATCGCCGGAAGCCTGGAAATTCGGATGCGCGGAAAAAAATACAAACGAGGGGGAAGAAAACAAACTTTCAGAAGACATTTAGTACTTTCAAGGGAGAAAAGAATTTGAGATTTCTAAATATTCAAACAAGTTCGCAAAGTGCTTGAAAGAAGTTATGGCGTTTGAAAGAGAAACCCGCACATTGGGGTGAGAACGCTGAGATCTCTGTTTCCCAATGCAAAACAGAAGAATTTTCCAAGTTTTACAGCAAACTTGGTCGGTTTCCGGAACTAACACCGAGTTTCCTTCAAGTTCCACGGCTATCTACTATACCTCAGCACTACTGCACAGCGATTCCATGTCACTGTATTGGTGCTGTAGCAAGGTGATAGTGTCGAGATCCCCCAGAGGACCGTATAATTTCCGAAATCGTCCGAACGTATGGCTGACCCAGCTCCTGCGCAAAATAGTTTGGTCCTCAAAGATTCCTTCTCAGCAGCTTTGCTCGTTGCAATTTCCTCCCGATACCCTCCAATACCATCCTGTGTGATGCACCATCCGTCGAATACGAATTTCCATAGAATTTAGGCTCATAATAACAAAAATGTCTACCCACGTTTGTTGGAGTGAACAGCACATTTTGTCCAAGTTCCTTTGCCACATCTGCACCTTTCGAAGATGGCAAGTCGAGAATAGCAACGTTAGCCCCCGCCTTCACTAGAGTTTCCACGGTGCCACGGCCAAGTCCTGAGGCGCCTCCGGTTACCACAGCAACCAATCCCTGAACGCAACTCACATGTTTCTTTACAATTGCTTTCATTACCGCTTGATGTCCTAGAAACAAACCTTTGTCGAACGGAGAACCGACGCCATTAGGAACCCTGAAACAGCAACAAGAAGATGCAGTATACAATACATAGAGAAGGATAGGTATAAGAATTTCGTATCGCATATTTCCTTCTATTATTTCTACCATACAAAACGCGAACGTAGTGTTTCGCTTTGTATGTATGTAGCTATGTTGTTGCGGCTGTCTGTCCATCCGCAAAAAGTGTGTTTAGGCAGATCATAGGAAAAACAAACCGCTAGCAAATCTGACAATGAGGAGTTCGGAGTGGGAGATGACTTGCGCTCTCGATGTTTTGCGATGACATAATTATTCCAACACTCCCATGGACTATATGAATACCTACTGAACAGACCTGAGGCCCAACTAAGTGTCGAGATGACAACGTAACGTCATCCCATGACCGTGATACGCGTGTTGACGCTTTTCACCATCTCCGCGCGGTCCGCGCGGTCCGTCCAACACCGCCAGCACCGTCCACTACTGTTTGTCGAACATTTTTGTAAACACGCATTCCCTCCATGAAGTGCTGGTGTCACAGTGAAAGTGAGCATAAAAAATGCGTAAAGCTTATGCAGGGAATAGAGATCATGGTGGGCAACCCAGGAATACTCGAACGATAAGTCTCATTATCCCGTGTAACAGACACTCACGGCAACCCCTTATCCTATATGCCGGGCCCATATTGATATCAGGGCATCAGTTTGGATGAATTCGATAATAACAGTGTTAAACACATTAAGTCGGTGCGAAAGAGTTGATATTTAATTGTTTATCACAATACATAGGAAGCACAAAAACAAACAAAAACGAAGACATGACATTTCAGATAGCAATAGTTGACCAAAACAAGCTCAATGACAATGTACATACTATGTTTGACCACTTAATAAGTTATGCGAATATTAATTCGAAGGACCAACTATCCCTCAACATCATGCTGTTAACTTAAGTCTTAATGCTACTATACTCGAATTCTGACACGACACATTTGAACCGTCTGCGAATATAATTAGAGTGAATATCACCTAAACACAGGTTAGAAGTGCTAGTTGGAGTAACCATTACTACCATTACTTGCCAATGGACTGATTACTGGGCTATCATACAAATGAGATGCACATTTAAACTAGTCGAGTCCCATTATGAGATGCACATTTAAACTGGTCGAGTCCCATTCAGTCAGATTCTTCATCAGAAGAGACATTTCGCTTGGATGGCCTCGATTTCCGTCGGCTGGACGAGGTTGACGACTGGCTATCCTGGAATGTTCATGCATATGAAATTAGGTAAGCATTGAGGAAATGAAAAGAACAGTAATTATCAGAACTCTAGACAGCGAAGGAATCGTGAGCATCGATCCAGAAAACTGACCTCGTTGTCTCTTTTAGAAGGAGTTCGATCTCGAGAATCGCCGTCGTCAACGGCCGATTTTTCCTTATGATGACTACCAGATTGACTACCACTCTCACTTGTTCTTCCTTTCAGGAGCGCCATGGGATCTCCACCGGTGATCTTCATCCATACTGCTTCAAGTAACATCGAATCATTGTAGATGTCGCTTCCCTCGATATTGTACAACTGAAAGGGCAGATTCAATCGTCGCAAGCAAGAATATGAAAAAAAAATCTCAAAAACTCACCCTAGCATTCTCACAAAGCAGCTTCACATCACTTCCCATTTCTTCAATTGTTGCATATCTGGAGAACATTACAATCGGTATCTCCCCAAAGCGCGTATCAAAGATCACGATTTACTTACCGCCCCTTGTCAATCTTTCTCTTAATTCTTGCAAAATCCATAGGATTATGCACAATATCATAGTAATCTGGGAGCTCCCGTTTAGTCGGCAGTTCGATAAACGGTACAGCAATCTCTCTGCCATCATTCGTTTTGAATCCGACCAATATGTCGTACACCTTCACATTAATGAATGTTAAAAACGACAATACAAAACATAATAGACAAACATCACATCCCATCACAAAATCGAAAAACCACAAACCAAAACTCCCGCAAAAAAAAAACGCAGACAAAAAATACCTTGTTCATCACTTCGATCACTTCTGGACTCGCTTTTTTCCTCTTCTTGCCCTCCTCGTCATCCTCATCTTCTGCCTTTCGCTTCCTTTTTTTCTTCTTCGCCTCGTGTTCCTCTTCTTCCTGAATGCGAAACAGATTTCACTTGGAGCACATTTATGTTAGCATGAGGCATACAAAAACAAACCGCGTCATCGATTTGTTTCAGCCACTGGTCATCCGACATGAGATCCGTTGAATAGTCAACCTTAAATATCACAAGAATCCATATGAACAAAAGGTAAAAGTTTTGAGTTTAATCAAAACACATCGTTTTATAAAAACCGCACCTCACGTCTACGTCGTCTCCCTGTCGCATACGGATCTTCCTTGATGACTCCTTCACGTTGAGCACGTTCTAACTCCGCAAAGTCATCTGATGCTTTCAGAATATCGTGCGGAATCTCACTCTCTTCGAGTAGGCGGGGCTTTCTGAAGAAACGACCATAGGTTTACGCAAACTACGGCCATTTTGAACAAAGCAACAAAGCATAGCTTCCTAGCACACCACCTTCGCAGCTCACTAGAATATCAATACCGCACCTATGAAGTTGTCCTGCTTCCTCCCTCCGCCGATCGATATCCATTGACTGGAAAAGATTGAATTCTTCTTCAGACCTGGCTATCATTTGGTTGATTGTTTCGTCGTCCGGAACCTCGTCATCTTCATCATCCTCAGACTCTGCGCTGCAACTACCCATTTGTCAAACAATGGCAATCTCACCTTAGTTCATTGTTTTGATTGAAAGCAAAAAAAATCTATCAATCTCACCGTATGATCTGCTCCAGCATTTGCTTTCTTTCTGCTCCAGTAGATCGCTGATCAAACTTTCCAGCTTGGATTACTTTCTCGTCAACGTTGAGTTTGTATTTGGCTGCTGCTAGGATTCGTTCCTCTACAGAGTTCGTCGTAATCAGACGCAATACTCGCACCTCCCTCTTCTGACCGATACGATGTGCGCGATCCTGAGCTTGCATATCCTGAAAAATACAGCGACTAGAAAACATGTTTGCGGAATGAAAGATTTTCCATTCTTTCGATGCTTTTTAACCATTTCGCGTGGATCAAAAAAGAAACCTAGGCATCATTCAAAAAACATTTTTTAAGGACCTGGTGTGGATTCCAATCCGAATCGAAAATGATCACAGTATCTGCTGTTTGTAAGTTCAATCCTAAACCTCCAGCACGAGTAGACAACATGAAGAGGAAATATTCGCTATCCGGAGCATTGTACAACTCTAAGAGTTGACCGCGTTCATCTGGTTTAGTACTGCCGTCAAGGCGAAGGTACTTCCACTCTGAAACCGGACAGATCGTAAAAGTACAAACTGAGGAACACTCTATGCTTGCGGAAAAATTGCCTTACTTCGATAGTTAAAGAAATCTTCGATAATTGTCATCATGGTGGTCATTTGACAGAACATAAGAACACGATGATCTGTTGCTTTCAACTTCGGCAGAATACGGTCCAACAACTCCAGCTTACCAGAAACCCGGTACAAGTCTTGCCTAAAAGTTGAAGACCATTTAGAAACCCCTTGCACCCTGACAATGTATTGCTCATTTCTTGTCATTCCTCTCCACAAAGATTCAATCGAAAATAAAAATTTTAGCATACCCTGAGACTTCGTCAACTTTCCAGAATGCTCGACAT
>KZ349356.1:6021-29513 GCA_002352805.1 Teladorsagia circumcincta | reverse complement strand
AGCGTTATATGCCGCGTGTGTTAGTTGCACGTAAGATCAAAGATGTTGGAAGCAAGACTTGAAATTGAGGATGAGCAGACGGGATCTCAGTAGAGAAGTCGTATAGCAAGATTTTCGTGACACGTCGCATACTCTGGTGGGTATTTACTCTTTACAACATCGGTTTCACTAAAAAGGCGTGGCGTTATTGATTTGCTCAGCTATTGTTTGTATTTTCGGTGTTTTGTTATAGGGAGGAACAGCAATTTCACTGAAATTAAACGACACGTTAGTTTGTTTTGTCAATTGCCACTTGGCAGCTGGAACTGGTGAGCTGGAACGGCGGAATCAGGATTTCAGGTTCGGTTTTATTAGATTGACGCTGAAGATTTGATATGCTTGATGAAAAATGTTCTTCTAGGGATATTTCACAAATAACATTCGCTGATGGTTTATCCATATACGACCACGACGCGGTGTTTTGGTTTGGTGATCTTAATTATCGATTGAAAGTCGAGAATTCTGAATGGAATGGTGACCAAGTAGGCTGTTTCTGATATATTTTTCCTTACTCCTTTTTCTTGGTCATTTTTTTGGAATGTGTAACCGTCATCAATTTCTTCTTATGCTGAAATTGAGGGTGCATACCTCCAAAAAGAAATAAGACTAAGAATCTTGTGAAGTGATGCCACAGATTTTCACGTGTTCACTGTCTCGATAGCTGATCAAACTAACTAACGGTGAACGGATGTAGTGAAGCATCTTGACCTCTGAAATTCGATTTATTGCAGGTAAGATTAATAGCCTCGTCATCGGAATTTCCGATCCTCTTCAAGTATGACCAGGTATAGCTTTGATAACATTGATTTGACATGATCTTCTCTTTACACTCTCTTGTAGTTACGGGAGCAACAGTCGAATGGGCAGGTTTTTGTAGGATTTCAAGAGCCTGATATTCTGCCATTCCGTCCGACTTATAAGTACGATGTCGGGACATCCACGTGGGACTCGAGTGAGAAGGTAACTTTGCTTTTTTGTACATTGTTTGAAGTAAAATGAGAACTTTTTGCTAAAGGCTCGTGTACCAGCATGGTGTGACCGTATCCTGTGGTGGACGCGTGATCCGGAGACGCGTTTGAAAGTGTCGCATTATGAAAGTGCTGACTGGGTCATAATAAGCGATCACAAACCAGTTCGAGCTGCTTTTAAGCTCGGCGTACGGAAAATTGATCAGGTGGCGTAAATTTATCCTTACGCACATAATTAGGGCACGCTCAGGCAGTTTATACCGCGGTTAAGCATACATGAGAAATTTTTAGGAAAAAGCTGATAAATTGTACGATGAGGCCATACGGGAAGCAGACCGCAAAGCAAATGAGCTATTGCCTCAGGTGTCGCTGAGTATGACGGAGGTGAGGTGGTATTCGTTGCATATTTCTTGGTGACACATTGCATTGAAATTATTAATGTCTTCTTCTTTCAATTCTTCAGCGTTTGTCCCACTTTGAAACAGGGTCCGCTCCTTGTTCAGAATGGAGGCCAACTAATTTCAGGTCCTCATGCAGCTTGTCAAGCCAGCGTTGCTTCGCGCATTCTTTAGGCCATTTTTTGGGCACGTCAAGATTGAGGGCGGTTTCGGGAACACTTCAGTCGCCATTAGCGCGAACAACGTGACCGTACCATCGAAGTCAAGGTTCGCGCATCTTCTCAGTGTTGTGAACCACGCCAAGCGGCTCTCTCATGGCATCGTTACGAACGCGGTTCAAACGCGTGACTTCATTTCAACGAGACGACATTCAACTTCAGTCGCGGGCCAGCACTCAGCATTGAAGGCATCAGGCTACTGCAGTGTTATGACCGCTCAAGCAAAAGGATGCCCCACGAGTGCCCTGACACTTAAAAAGTGCTTCAACAGTTCCTCTGCATTTTCTGCTCAGCAGTCCAAGTCAGCAAAAGGATGCCCCACGAGTGCCCTGACACTTAAAAAGTGCTTTAACAGTTCCTCTGCATTTTCTGCTCAGTCCAAGTCATTGTGGTTCCTAGTATGTGCTGTGAAGTTTCGGAAAATCTTTTAGGGAACTGTTGTCTATTCATCCACTGATTCGAGATTTTTCCTATTTTATCTTGCTATTCCCTAGCAGTCGCTTTCGAGTGAAGTGTTCTCATGCAGTAATTTCAACGATTATGATAACGATAAATGATTTCGACGATTCTGATTGAAAATCGCTCTGTAGTGATGTGATATTATAAGAACTGACCCTGCGATGATGCACAAGGAAAATACACTGTAAATAAGCGAAATGCGGAGGGGATGAAAAGAAGACATTCTGCCCATGTCACACTTCAACGATTTTTTCTTCGCGGAGATTGTCGTCATTGACGGGAGATCCTCAGCAAAATATTCCTCAAATGTCCCTCCATCATTACACGCGAGCACTCCTTCAGTGCCCTCACAGTCTTCAGAATATGAGGTCACATCGTCGATCTGACATCGTCGTCGAGCTCACATAACCCGTAACTGATTCAGCCTCAAGCTCTTACATAATTTTTGAATCGATTCACTGTTGGATAGTGTCCTGAAGTCATTACCTTTGACTACGCAACCCTCCCCCTCCTCCCCATTGGAACCCGCTTCTCGAGAATCGTCGTAATGGTACGCGATCCGTCGGTGACCCAATTGAGCTCGACCATTGCACCATGTTTCCGGGGCGAATTTTTCTGATGCCGTCCATATAGAAAGCCGCCACGAAGATTTTTCCATAGAATGGAATGTGCTCTTCAATTCTATGTTGAGAGCGTTCAGTTTGAATTGGACAAAGAGTGATTGAATCCATTTTAATTTGGAGACAAAGTCTTTTTTATTGTCTTTTATTTTTTAATCGCATAATTTTTATCGCTTTATCAGGTCGACTTTGGCGAAGTGCATTTCTTGGAGCCGTCCACTCATGTGATTACGATAAACAATACCGGAAAGTCAACAGTCCGCTTCAAGTTCATTGTTCGACCAGAGCGTGGTATCTGCGCGAAATGGCTTCAAATCACACCGCCACACTATGTCATTCCTGTGGGGCAATCTACTCAGGTACCCTTGCATTAGCTTAGAGTGAAAGGTCCTCGTTTTTTGAGTGTACTTTGGGTAAAGCTAAAGTGACCTGTGAAATTGTCGCCAATCGGCATTGTGGCTTGCCACTGGCGATCTGTCTATTGCTCATTCTGATTTTTTGCTGTTACCAGACTTTATGGTTATTGTGCCAGCTCACTTGCTCAGGTGTTGTAGATCTCGTTGACTGTTGTGATCGACAAGGAAACTGCGTGGGAGCTGACTGAAACGAGGTTGCAAGATATTCTTGTCATGAATCTGGAGCATGGTCGCGATTACTTTATTCCTGTGGTGGCGCAATATTACCCCAGGTAAGGTTGAGTTGTTGAGTTGGTTGAACTCGTCTAGTAAATCCATGTTTTTTATTAATTCATCAAGTTCTGCTTCAAGGGTCTTTGGCGTATCAATAGAGCATTTGTTGTCAAGAAAAAAGGAGACGGTCGTTGGAAATTTGATTGATTTTGTAAGTTTTTTCTCTTACAATTCGGGGAAATGTGTTGTCTGATATCCTAGCTTGGTATTCTCCGCAGCTTGGACAAGTTCTTTTAATGCACTGAATATTTTCACGAAAGTTCCAAAAACCTCAACTGTCCTCTAATGGTTGAAAAATCCCTTCCTGCTTTACATCGTCATTCTTTGAATAACCCGCATTTTCGCTTTATCCGAAACTGTAATGACAGAGGTAAACTTGTGCCTCATGAAGAAAGCGAATAAATTTGCATTCCTCATTGTATGTTTTGCGGTCCGGTAGCCTACACAGTGTGACTTGATGAAGACTTTCGATAAGAAACCGGAATTCCTGTTTCATTATGTGATCGATCCTGACCAGGCTAGTCCAGTTTAAAGACCTGCTTCTGATCACTTTTTACAATCGTTGTATCATGAACAGTTGTTGAAACCTCTCAGGATATCACTTCACCAATGTCCTGTCTGAGCTTCAGAATTTGGTAGGAAAATTCTAACGATCAGTGCACCATCTTCTCGAAACACTTGAAATTCATTTCCAGACATTTTCAAAAAGGTTCCTTCAAATACGTTCATAGTTTCGGTGAAAATGTTATCGTAAATGTTCTCTAAATCTTCTTGGACTGCTCCCTTCCGCCGTTTCTCTGAGAAATCTCCTTTTCTTATCGAATTTTGCTTAGCAGGTAGTGATAATTATGTCTTGATCTCAAGCTGTGTATTGAAAGCTCTTCTGAAATAGGCTTATTCTCTCTTTTGTCCACATGAGCGATATGAATGTTCACCGGTTGTCGATTAGCATTCTTTAGCCCTACTTCAGTCTATTAAAGTTTCCTTCAAGGGTGATTCCATTTTTGTAGATTTAATGGTGGCAAAGCCATGATCTTTAAACACATTTTTTCAGGATGATGGTCCAACAGACAGCGATGAATTTTGTCCGCCTAATATTCCACGCGAGGTTCGTCTTTCTGGGTTTTGTTTTTTAATCTTTTTCGCACTTGCACTAATTTCATTTGATTCATTTTTCCTGAAGATTCATCACTTCTTTGTCAGAGTGTAGTCAGGAAGAGTAGGGGATGTTATTAGTAAAAATAGAATAAGAGATAGTATTGCTAGACATGTCAAGAACCATCAATTCGAATGAAGCAACCTTATGTAACTAAAAGTTTTCAGAATTAGAACAAAGTTCGTATTAAAATTTTGTAACTTTCAGGTTTATCGTCTAGTTTGTGCACTCCAGCTGCTTGCAACGAAAATGGATTTGAATGATGTCGCCAATAATTCCACTTTCATTATCGTGAGGAACGCCCTTGAGCATGACTTCCCGAAAGATCTGAGTCAGTTTTGATCTTATCAACAAATTCTTTACAGAAGTAATCATTCTAGTTTCTACCAGGAAGCGCAGTGGTCAAGAAAGAGTCGATATTACTATATCAAATATCAAAATAGTTCACACTAGATGGGTTGAATCAAAAAAAGAGGGCTCCAGCACCGCTGGATTATATTCCCATTCAATGGGAATTTCGATTACGCCTGCCTTTGTTGATATTTGAATGAGTGCAGATTCACAAATTCAAATATCGGTCGGCGGGTCAGTTTTCGAACAATTTTAAGGATGCTTATACAGAGAAACCTCTTTCAGCACAGCTTGATGTGCCTCCAGTAGCTCTGTACAGCGCTCTGATGCGATTGATTGATACGCTAAAAGGTTCGCTCTTCCTATTTTTTCATGAATATTCATTCACTTCCGGTTTTTAGCTGTCTTAAAGGATCTTATTCATGATATTTTGTTGTTATTCATGATATTTTGTTGTTTCACTGCCTCACTTGAACGTTTTAGAGCCGTTGATTCCATCCAGTCAACTTCGTGAAATACGGGTAGCCAGTAATGACCCAACAGCGTAAGTTATTTCTTTCGTCTCAGCTGGTTGCCTGCGCTCTGATCCCTAATGAGATTTTCGACTGCTTAATGCATAACAATGCTGTGTTGATTTCAGTTTATGGAAAATTATATCTTCATTGCCACCTGTGAATGCTGCTATTCTTGAGTATATTCTTGACTATCTTCGAGAACTTATTGCACAATTTCCATCAGCAGCGACTGGTAAGCAACTTGGAAGTCTTTTCAAATTCTTCACTTATTCGGCTTCTATATAAGAAACTAAAGGGTTGTTTTCGAGCTAATGACATTTTATTCGAAATTTTGGCTGTGAATCAGGTTTGCAAGATTTGGTTTGAGACAATATTTGCTACCTTAATCTATTTTTTTTTCTGGATTGAGGCCACAGGTGGCTCAGGCTCCAGAGGGAGATATCTCAAGGTTTCCGATTCATTAGGCGTTGAAAGGCTCCAAGCAAGTTGGAAGTAGCGCTTCATTTGCCACAATTTTTCTTCACTGGATCATCTGCGGGCTGCTAAATTTCCTGGCCCCATTCTGATGGAACTCTTTCTTTATCAACCGTTGCGGTAGGAGCCCACTTCATGTAGTTTATTTTGAAATCGATTGGATGTAGTCCTGCTACGCAACAGAGCTGCCTAGTTATCAGTTATACTTCGAATGTTACTCATCGCTTAAGCGAGCTTCATTTCAGATCAGCTGGTGGCATGGGCGGATGTGCTATTCAGGGGTGGCGCTCTGCTGACAACCGTACCACATCTGGAACCACGAGTGGTAGCATTGCGCAGCTTGTGTGCATATAGAAGGGACGTGGCAATTTTTGGGTTTTCTTGAACAGATAGTTTTATGGTTTGTTATCTTTTTGCTTCTGCTACTAGCTATACAAGTTCTGGATGGTTGTGGGATAAGTGTAATCAGGGTTCTGTATCCAAAGTGTGCGGGCATGAATGTGCTGTTCACTTATTGCACAAACAATTAAATGCACGAATTGAGTTTCATGTGTCGTTTGGCCATACCAAAGCCATTGATTTCTAGCTTTACTTCCTAATGTACTTTGTATTACTGCCTTTCGATTGACCGCTTCCCTATTGATGATTCCTGATTTGGTACTGTTTTTCTCAGCTTCTTGCGATCGCATTTGGGTTTTCAGGTATACCGTTATCTCTGTAGTGGTTCCCTGGTTTAGTACGTTTATTTATTACTTTGTACCATATAATTGTACTTCGCTCAGTGTCTCAATAGTGCTCGTGTTTTAAGCAATTCACTGTGCCTTAATAGACTGCAATGTGCCGTTTGTAAGCATAGCACTCACTTTTTGTGGGTGGTGGATTGCGCAGTTTGTGGACCGCTGGTGCGCGCCGAGCGAAGGGGTTACGTAAATTTTGACTCGATAGGTAGCATGAAGTTGACATAGCTTTCAAATTCGGAAGTTACCACATCTTCCTGTTCCGGCTCATTCATAGCTGCCAGCTGCCATGCGCGTCGCACAATTACCCGCAAAAAGTGAGATGTTCTTATAGTAATTCACTCGTCAAGTCAACTATGTGCAAAGTATTACCGAGTACCTCCTAAGCTATTAATCAGTAGCTGATTTCGTCACAAATAGTCCACTTGTTCCTTTCAATATTGTTCTCCTCTCACTACAACATTGTTTAGTCAGAATTTTGCCATAAGAAATCACTTTGACTCCAGTTGCATGTAGTGTTTGACCGTGGGATGATGTCTATTCAAATTTTGTTTATTTAATGATTTCCACGAAATTTCGTGATGAATTTTGTGATAATTTGTACGAAATTGATGTGCATTTTAAATTATTTATCACATTTGCCAACTAGATGTCTGTGTTGTGCTAGTTGTGTAATAATGAAAGAGTTCCGGTTTTATAGCTCTACTGTGAAGTTGAAGCTCGTTCGTGCGAGAACTTCTTACTTATAGTATTTTAGTTTTGAGGTGTATTGGTATCCCGGGTTTCGGGCGATGTCAGACTTTGCGATTCGAGCGATAACAGCGGATATCGCTGGATAACAGCGATTCGCTAGCGAATCGCTCTTATCCAGCGATTCGCTAGCGAATCGCTCGAATCGCAAAGTCTGACATCGCCCTTCCCGCGGTTGGTGGGGGGTCGTAATTGCGTACTCACCTTTGAAAAATCGGTCTGACGTGTGGTTGTTGTGGTGTAGATCTTCAAGGTGCACAAGGTGCTGCTTTCTTCGAAGTCACTTACGGTAGAGTGTGCAATTACGGCATATTCCGTTGCTGGAAACCAAGTTGCACACTTTATTCGGTGCTTGACGCCACAGCGGACACAAAAACCAAACACAAATTGGATCAAATTTTGTTCATTCTTGGCTCAAATGACTCTGCTAATTATATTGCACTGCGCTGCCGGTGGGATGGAATGTTGCATTGCACATCTGGCTCAGTTTAAATCCAGTTTAGGAAATGGCTTGGTTGTTAAGCGATCTCAAGAAACGAGTCAGTGAAGTGGTTACTTCAATCGATGCTTCACTGAAGGAGGATTTTCCGGCCAGCGACAAAGAGGAGGTAGTTTTTTCTTTATTTTGTTGTCTTTGCTGGTTGTCTTTCCCTCAATAACGGCGTAGTGGTAGCAATCGTTCGAACCCTCATTGGTTCCTTTCTGTTTGCTGCAGTAGGTAGGCTTCGGTTAGTCCAACGATGTGACGTGTGGTGGCATGGGTACGCTGAGTCAATCTCTCTTTGTTTTATCCTTTCCCTATCCTTATCCTTTTTCGGCAGCCATCCAATAGTCACTGGGCTTATAAACCTTTTTGTTATCCCCAGGAGAAAGTTTAGTGTTTCTCAAAGGTCGGGTTACTGCAGTGAACCAATTCGTAAAAGGGGCTTCAACAGAAATGTTTTTATTCATCCTAACATCAACATATTTGGTTTATTAAAATGTTACTGGAAGGTATTCCGTAATGTTGGCCTCAACTTATCGTTAATAGTTCAGGTGAAGAAGGATGCCGAAACTGACAAAGAAGCTGGTGGTGACAAACCGTCGTCTGAACCATCAGACCAAGAGCAGCAGACAAAGCCCTCCGAAAAGGCCACCATTGATGATTTACAGGAAAAGGGCAAGGCGTTCGCTTGTGAGTTTGCTCTCATAACTTAACTTTTAAGATCTAATCTGTCGGCTGCTCCTAATGAGTGGACAGTAGTGCTTAGAATATCTTCCTGCTCTCATTTGCTTCTCCCTATTTGATGAGATCAACTTTGCATCATAACTTTATCTCCATTACCTGTACCAATACTGGAGCTCATAGTTCACTCTGTAAGCGGGCTTTGGTATGGTGTTTTAAAAGATCAGTGTTTTTTTTTTTCAGCAAAGCTATTTGTTTATGCTAAAGACACGACCGCTAAGGCTACCAAAGGAATAGCAGCTGTGAAGAGCGCGGTTGTTGACAATGTGAGTATAATGTTTTTGGGCACTATTCAACTATTACAACCACAGAAACTCAAAATTTTATTGGCGCTGGCGCCATGGGTGTTTTTACCAACTTCGGTGTAAACTTGCACATAGGGGTAATTTGGAGTCCTGATCACGAATATAGCATTCGTTTTCGGCAGTGGCGCCATTTTGCGTCATAACAAGGGGCAGTGAAGTCGAGTACACTAACCCAATGGTCCTCTTTAAGGCCACATATCAAGTCACCGGACTAAGCCTTGAGAGCGGGTGGGGGAAGGGACTCCAGAGTGCGTGAGCACTTTCATTTTCCCGGATCCGCTCCCTTCACTAAGCCTTAGTCCTAGCGGCCGTTACTATCACGTGATGGGCAACAACTCTCTTCCTCCCCCCCCCCCCCATATTACTCCTAAAGGTTTATTCGTTGTCTGTGCTGACCTACGTCACGTAACATTGCAGAGGATTGGACGCCAGTAGCAGATGCGAATGTCATTTTGTAATCAGGACCCAGAATTGCCTGTACATGTTTCTGGCCCTGGCCCCAATTTGGCGCCCAATGACGCCAGGGGCAGAAGCGATTGTCATTTTCGGGATCAGGACCCCAAAAAACCACCATATACAAGTTTACGGCGAATTTGGTGAAAGCACTCCTGGCGTCAAATTGGCGCCAAATGGCGCTAGCGCCAAAAATGAATATCATTCTCGTGATCAGGGCATCTAATTACCCCTATAGGCGAAGTTTCGTCAAAAAAATAAAATTTTCAGTTTTTGGGGTTGTAATAGTTGAATAGTGCCTTTTTTGTTTTGCTGGAAAAGAGCCCGGGTTTTCAATCCTTTCTACGTCCACATATTTTTTTTTTCTAGAGATGAAGTTTTGGAATTTTTTGCGGGTTTGAGGTGGTAGCAGGTGGTAAAAATGCATTGGGACGTAGATTCAAAGATGAAGGTGACAATAAAGCACTCGAAACTGATCAATCCCTTTTTGGAATGCGCCATGCATTGAACCTTCATTCGGAGTTGAACTTGCTATTCGAATGTAATTTGGCCTATGCAATTATTCACTGGTCAGCCGATATCGAAGCTAGTGTTTTCATGCTCTCACTGATGTCTAGAATCAATTAACTTACCGTGGAGGATGGAAAACATCCCTCCGGTAGGGTGAGACGCTGACCTAGGGCGAGAGGGCGCTTTCACTCCAGGACATGCATTTGGTAAATGTATCCATTTGTCGTTACACCACATCGCCTAGACCTTAAAACAGAAGAGAACAATGCTCGAAGTACAAAAAACGTTTCATTTTGTAACTAGCTATCTTATAGACGATTATCGGAGAGCTGGATCGCGAACAGGAAGCCTTTGTGGAAGAGATTGCTGCCAGCCGCCTGCCAGATGTATTGGATCCGTGGGACGGGTTACCTGATCGGGAGTTTGCAAAAAAGAAAATTCTGGCGTTGTCCTTGGTAAGTGACACTTTTTTGCATGTGGTATGAATGCTTTCTCTTTGCTTGGTGTTCATACATGTGTTTTTTAAACCTAATTCTACTGCAGTACGACTACCGATAATCATGGTCCTGCGCAGCTTCGAAATGCCATCGGTTAACTTTTGTTTTCAAATGTGTTCTTTTTCTCAGGACCCTCACAATTTTATTCGCGAGTCGCCAGGAGACTGTGATTTCGATATGCCAACACAGCAGGCGATGGCTAAGCGATTAATAAGCATCGACCCGAATTTGAGCCGAGTTCGCTTCGAGCTGGTACCCAAGCAGTGAGTCACACTTTCACTAAGAAATCTTTTTCTTCTCTCCACAGTTACTTTTTTATAGATTAAGCGAAGAGAAGTTCTGGCGTAACTATTTCTATCGTGTGTCGTTGATCAGACATTCGATAAGTGCAAGTGCATCGGAGGTGCAGTCGTCGATTAGAAGAACGGCTCCGGTAGAGACGGAAAAGGTGACGACAGCTGAGGTAAGCGGCTCCAGACAAGCATTCAAGTCAGTCTTTCATCCAAAAGGTGTTCACAGCTTAAGACATTCGCAGATTAAAAATCCTTTGGGCGGAGGAGGGAAAGTGGGGGAGTTAACATCATATTCTGCTTTCCTTCGGAATATAGGTGGGATCTGAATACGATTTGGCCTGTGCGGTGACTCGCGGGGGCTTAAATGGTGCAAAGGTAAGATTTCTTCTCCTGAGGATTCTGATACCAGAAAAGTGACTAAGTGGGTCGGTGGGCTTGCTTGGTCTGGGCGAAATCCGACCCGAATTGAACCTTCATCGTACGCGTGAGAAGCTGCGCTAGTCGCCACTGCACCAACTGCGCCAATTGAGCTCAGTTCAATATAATGAAAGAACTGATCCGCATCAACCACCAATGGAAATTGCTGGAAGAAGTTGATGTAGAGTGTAAAGATTTCTTCGTGCTCGGTCTCTCTCGTAACTGTCACGCGACTAACTATGAATACCACACAGACGCAATACAGATTTATTAAAGCAATAAATGAAGGGCGAATAACGTTGGTCGAAGCAGGCAAGCCGATCTGACGACTGACGACTAAGAAGCCCTGTACTGTATGATTCATGGCGCATTATATAGGCGAACCCATCTGCGAATTCCTCGCCCACCTGCAGTCGTCTTCTTCTACAAAAGCGAAGGAAGCGAATCTGAAAGCGAGCCGCTGAAAACTCAAAGTCAATGTCAAACTGAAATATTGATTAATTACTATCAAATAAAGATATTAGGTTGTCTCATAAATAATGTCGTTTTTTTTCCAAACACACATTCTTCTTTGAAAACTCCATTGTTTTATGAAGCCCTATATATGATTCGATAGGAAATTATCCGCTCTAAAAGGTGGTACAATCGCTTTGGAAGATATTGTACTTTGTTTGAATTTCTGGCATGCAAAGTGGAACCTCCAGTCGACAAAATTTTACCAAACCGACAGCTGGCCCTAACTCCACCCTCCCCTAGGAGAAATCAATCATTAGTGTACCGTCTACTTACTCATGACATCTTCTTAACATTCCGCTATAGGTATTCCCAACAAGCCGCGTCGCTCATTTTCCAAAATGGGTTTTTCCTCCAGAACTCGAAGACCAAGCACAAACTATTGGAATTGAGTCCAAAATTTTTTTACAGCCGAGACATTGGAAAATCAGTGGGATGTTAATTGATTTTCTCTTCTTTTCAAGGAAATTTTTTCCAGAGTAGTGTGGTCATTTTCGTAGAGTGAACACCTTAACTCGCAGGTCTGAAATTCGGACCAATTCGTGACGAAATTGAATACAAATGTTATGGCCGAATAGAGCGAAGAAGATGCTCACGAGTGATATATCACCTGTTTCAAAACAATGATTTCAGAGAAAAATTTCAGTTTGAAAATCTTCATGTGTTATGAAAAACCGAGTCTGAAAAGAAGCACTGCAAGACTTCACTACAACCTAACGGCGGAACGGTCAGAAGATGTCATGAGTAAGTAAAAGGTACATCCGTGACTGATTTCCCCCTGGGGAAAGTAGGGTTAGGGCCTGCTGTCGGTTTAGCAAAATTTCGTCGACCAGAGCTCCCTTTTTGCATGCCCGAAAATCAAACAAAGTGCAATATTTTTGCAAGCGGATTGAATCATCTTTTAGAGCAGATAATTTCCTGTCGAACCATACACAGAGTTTCATGAAACAATGAAGTTTTCGGAAAAATGTGCGTTTGAAAAAAGCGACACTATTTATGAGACAGCCTAATACAAAAATCGCGTTTACCTGCGATATAGAGCTCAATTTTTAATTTTTCTCTATCAATGTCAGGTCTGCATCAGGAAGCTCGATGGCTCGTAGAGCTTTCCATTGTAAGCGCTCGAGTACTTCATGCTCTCCGGGGACTCATTCGGATAGAGAAATTAATTATGCTTTTTTTTTCTAGGGAGGTGATCAAGAAGCAACAACCATGAATGCTGAGAAATCTCCTATTAATACCGCCGTAGAAAAAGAAGGATCTACAGAAGAGAGCAGTACACAAGTCGGTAAGCATTAGCTTTGATCTGATACAGTACTTGTTTTTCTCGCTCAGTGGGAAATGTCGGAGTCAATATAGCGGAATACCTGAAATGTGGGGGAGGTCCTTCCCCCGCCTCATCCCCATTGACTTCCTGAAATCAAATCTTTCTGAAGTCCTGGCGGTTATCGACGTCGCTGCTTCCACTATAGCCTTTCGAATAACCCTCTTCCTTTTTTATCTGATTTTCCAATCCCGGCCAGCTGGATGTACATGTACGTGTTTTCATGAAGGACGGCCACGTGTGAGCTGATTTTCAGAACCTCAAACCCTCCGGTAAAGGTCCAACCATTGCTTCAAGCAAATTTCAAACAAACATGACCCTCTATGTTTATGTAAGACTCTCCACGGTCCCTTCTTACGGGGATGGTTTTCAGGGACTGTCCACTTTTCTCGAAACGGTTTCCTGCGCGATATAAGGGACGTCCGTGGAACACAAAGCTGTAGTTTATTCTCCCTGAGTGGCCCTCCTAATGCCAAAAAAGGGTTGATAAAGTGGTCGGTGTTTCGAATCCTCGTGGTGACAACTTTTTTTTGCATTTTCGACTAGCGTTCGCGCTAGTGGTGTCCGGTCGGGACCATCAGTAGCCCATATGAGTAGGTTTTTACCAAAAACAGGTGCCAGAAAGGTGTGTCGCTTAAGCTTTTTAATCCCCTGTTTGAGCATTCAGTGGGTCGCTTAGGAAAAATGAACTACAGTTTTGAAATCTATGCGCACCCCTATATCCTGCGGAAAACCGTTTGGCGAGAGCTGGGCAATTTCCTAGAAGACCTCCTTGTTTAGTGTAGTTGCCGGTTCCGTCGTCGAGAAGGCTTCGAGGAAGCGATGGGAGGTAGGGGAGGGGGTGGTGGACACGTGCAGAGCAGCACAAAAGTTTAAATTTCTGGAATTTTTGTGGATTACCTCTCCACCCTTCCGTGAAATTCTTTTCCCTTTTCTTCAAAGATCCAATCTCTACTGTTTCGGCACTCCCTCCCTTCAAAAATTGTAAATACGACCTCCTTCTTTGGAGATTGCTTTATAGGCGGTCCTTGCTCGAGACGCACAAAATGCTATCAAATCAAGCAAACATGCCCCCCCCCCGGCACAGTGCTTGGAATTTAATGTTATTCAAATGTACTCCTCAAAATCAAGATGATGGGAAGAGCGCTCGAATATGAAGGTAGGATTACGAGGAAAAAGGAGAGAAGCCGTTGAAGATACAGAAAATGTAGAGATCTTTGCTCTAGAATATGAAGGAAGAAAAAGCGGCAGGCACGCGATATGAGATAATGGCGGGCGCTGAGGAGAGGAAGAAGTTCTCCGAGACGAAAGAGTATACAAAGTAGCGAGAAGACCTGAATGAGATACTGCCAATGTGGGCGGACGTACTAGCAGGAGGGCGGATCGGCCAGAGTTTGACGCCTGATAACATCGCTTCTAGGGCGTTTTCTGCCACGACGGCGCCTATTTTAGCATCGTCCACGGCATCTGCCTATTTTCAGCTTATTCGCAATATTTCACTCACCCCATCCTTGGTAGTGCCCTTTAGGATGATGTTTAATCGAATATAGATTTTTTTGGATAGTTCTTTGTTTTTGTTGTATTATTTTTCTACCTATCAATGTACTAATCTAGATGATGACTGGGAACGTGAACTCTTGTCCGATTTGAACGAATACGAACTGGTGGTTGAGAAAAATGAGAAATCTGAAGAGCAGTGGGAGGCTGAAATTCAGGATCTGCTCAATTCGGCGGAATAGATACTGAGCAGTTATTCGATTGTATCGAACCTGTATGTATCCTTTTTTGAAATTTCCCTTTATTTTTGAACATCGTGCTCTTGCTGTTTCTTCCTTCTATTTATTTTGGAGATTGTACGTTTTCTCCGGTTTTGTATATTTTTTTTACATGTATATATTTACTAATTCAACTTCTGTGATAATGGGAGAGGTGTGAGTGTCAGTGCGCAGTATTGTTCTCTTTGTCAAACCAGTCAATAAAACTTCTTCACACAGCCTAGTGTTTATTTTCACTAAGCAAATGTTTACCTTCCTTCTTGCAGCCATTTTATTTATCTAATTAGTTCCGATTATTATTATTATTTTGTAGACTCCTTTTTTGCTGTTTTCAGCAATGAGTGTTAGGATGGGGGTGCTAGTTAACGAGAAAAACTGTCAAAAGGGGTTCAATCTCACACCTATGCTTTGTGGGTTCATTGCTCTTCCACCACCATTCCCAGATCCCAATAGACTGCACGGATATGTAAATAGTTAACATTTTGACCAATTTGGTCGAAAAACCAGTGTCGTGTGCACGTTGGACTCATCGTTGGTCGTGCAGCACTTGCGCTTTCCGTATGGAAGTTTTCATACTTGAGGTTCCAGAGGGTGTTCCAGGTAGTGGTAATTGAAGGGATCGTGTTTGTATGGGAGGGATCGTTTCATTATGGATATGGGCGAGATGGGCGAGTTTTCCCTCAAAAGTCGTCGAAAGTGTCATGGACGGAAATGTATAGCGTTCGCTGCACTGAAAGTAGCAAACAGTAGCGGTCAAAAGTTTGGAAACTTTTTTATTTTTGATCTAGCGGAGCCAGTAAACAATGGAATTGTCTCAAATTCACATATCATATACAAAATCAAGTGCAGAATACGATGCGCTACAGGGTTTTTTAAAATCTCAAACCGTAGTTGGAAAAAACGAATTTTTTTTGAAGAATCGGCGCGTCAAAAGTTTGGAAACTTTCTGTTTTCCACGTCACTACAATTTCTTCTCTTCAATAATTGCATGTTTTTAGTAATTTCAATTTGACTATTAAGTATTATGTAATTTTCAAACGGATTCGCGTGCAAAGAAGACCTTGCTTTTATTAAGGAGGTTTCTCTGAACCCCACAGTCCGAAGTACAGAAGAAGACTGTTTCTCCTTAGTACAAACTCTACAAAATCGCTACTATCGGGATTTTCTGGGCTCATCAGACTCGAGCACGCACATAGAAAACGTTCAAGCCACAAAAAATTGACTCACGAAAAAATTGGACTTCTTCTAATACTTTGAATACTGTTCAGCCCGCCTTGTCCCCCGGCATCATCTACCGAAAAATGACTTTTTCGGATTTTTCTCTCAGTCGCCCGCAAGCAGTAGTGCTGCTTTACAGCTTTACATCCGCTGTGACCTGGCGAATACTGTGGAAGATATGCCAACAAAGAGCCTTTGTTGGGCTTTTAGAGCAGGATGGCCCAACTGGCTTCAGCCCACAAGTGACGAACCTGGGCGGAGGGTGAGGGATACAAAATTGTGCTCGGCAACGAGTCGAATTTCTGCCTCCTTGGAAATGATTCTTTGTGAAGTGATCTGTGAACTGGAAACCTCATTCTAGGTGCCGGATCCCGGCAGTCAGGAAATGGTGGAGCAGTATCGTAGACGAGGGTGTGTCCGACCATTCGGCGATTTCTAACTTCTTAGTATCCAGCAAAATGTTGCCTGGCACTAATATAAGGATAGTCTGAAGAATGCAATGGTTCCATTTGATAGCCTGAACTGACCGAAAAATATGGGTTTTCTATCACGAAAATGATCCAGTGCAGGCATACCTTCTCACTGCCGCCTTCCTAAACTCAGAAAAAAATGCTGTGATGAAGGTAGCAAGTTAAGATTTGAAATATAACAGAGTTGTTCGTAATAGGGAAGAGCTCTCACATCGTTCCATCCACGTTCCAGCAAAAAATTCTATCGAACAATTTGATCAAGCTAACAAAATGTAGGATTCCACTTTAGACTTGGAAAAGGATGCTAAAACTGATTCCGTATCACCAAAAAACGACAAAATCAAGGAATAATACAGATAGTCAACACATTTTTAATTTTCCACTTGAAATCGAGGCGTGCTTTGCTGAATTTGCTCCAAAATAAGAGAGTTTCCAAACCTTCGACGCGCCATTTTTCAAGAAAAAATGTATTTTTCAAGATTGGTGTCCGATTTCAGGAAGTCCTGTTACGCATCGTATTCTGCACTTAATTTTGTATATAATATGAGAATTTGAGACATTTTTGTTGCTTAGTGGGTGCGTTAGATCAAAAATAAAAAAGTTTCCAAATTTTGACCGCTACTGTATGTCTTACCTTAGCTCGACGGTAGTTCAGTGGGGGGGGGGAGAGGGTGTGTCAAGTGATGACAGGTTCAATGATGCTGTAAAGGCCATCAACCGGTGAAGGAAAGGAGTACTACGGTGAAGCACAGCCCCGCAAGGGGGACCACCCCAGTTTCTAATTTTTTTCCCAAAGTAGCGGTTGTTCCGGCATGAAATGCTAAGCTGAAAATGTCGACAGTTTTTGAAAGTTGATATGACGTGAGCGGTGCCAACAATGGTGCAAAGATGAATGCTGACTACAAAACTTCAAAGAGATCCTGAATGGTCCTGGAACCTATCCACTTTTCTGGAGATCGCCTTTTGATACATTAGATAATGTATCACAGTTTAGCCTCGCAGTAAGCGCTTTTCATCTCTTCAGTGGGATAACTGGGCATTTTCATCCAGCATTGGGTAATTGGAAGGACAACCACGGGAAGGGACCCGTGATAAATGTGAGTCGGTCAATAAAAAACAGTAAACATTCCGAAAGCGAAAAACCACTTGTAGAAATCAAATTGCTCATTCATCGGCTTTGACATCAGATAACGCTCGTTGTGAACCTTTACACAAACAGAATGTGCGTTCAAATGCCACCGAACAGTTCAAATGAGGATAGGTTGGGTGCTTGGCATATACCAAAGGTTTGGCCGACTCCATTGTGATAGTCTTCAGTGGGCAGTGATTTGGAAAGGTCACGAATTGTGGCTATAGCGGAATAGTGGGTTTCGTCGCACTCCTGAGAGCGCTACGTCATGAGTTGCGCCCAGGTTGAGAACTTGTGGTCCAATTTCCGTGCTATGGGGATTTAGTCGCTCAAGTTTCCTTTACCCTTTTTCCTTCCTTTTTTACAATTAGTTTCAAGCAAGCGTTATAGAATCACTTGGTGGCAGTTGAGGTAGTGGAAAGTAGTGTTGAAATTTGGCTGCCGACCCTCATATACCCCCTGCTGGAAAATGCTGAACATAAATTGCCATATTCGGTAAAGCAGTTCAGGTTTTATTCTAACTGCCTCAGTCAGTTACTCCGAGGTCACATTCTAACCTACAACGGTAGATGGCTCGAGATGGTCGAAAGCAAACTTCATATTATCTATGTAAAAAAAACCTGTAAAAATCCTCTTTCCATTTTTCGAATAAGAGGCAGGCTCTCTTCGAACAAGAGAATTGCCCTGATTTCGAAACCCTTCTATTTTTGGAATTCTCACGATTTCTAATTCTTTGTGGGCAGCGATTCACTTTCGTCTGTTTCTGGATTACGGTAGGAGGTAAGGTCAAAATTGTCTTGTACGAGTTGCCAGTAGGGCTACAGTTACCCCGTGCAGCATGAAAGCTCTGGCTCAATCTAGCTGTATGGTTATCGGAACAAAATACAGCCATGCGTCTGGGCGAGTCAAATGTGAAATGAGAGGACGCGATTTTTGAGGATCGGATAATATTAGGGTACCGGAAAAGTCCATTTCCATCTGCACGTTGAAAGATCTTCATGGATACTTCTTGAACATTTATTGTAAAACATAGTATAACCCTAGACAATGCCTCTGCAGAGAATTTCTGCCGTGGTATTTCGCAGCGATTATGGCTCAGAAAGGCGACTTGAATATATATTGGGCTACTCCTAATTCTAAAACTCAGAAAAGGCGCCAGTGTAAGCGATGCGGCAAGAACCCTGCGTCTTGCGATGAGCCTCCAAAGTTTCTTTCACGACAAGGTAAACATTTGATTGCCGATGTCCAGAAACTCAAAAAAAAAGCCCAAAGTCGGTCGGCTTGCTACGCAAAGTGACGAGTGCCTTCTGGAGTTGTTTTGAAAAAGCCTCTGTTGCAACGCACGCTAACTGACACAGCCCACAGCTATCAGAACACTATAGCCATTCCTCAATAGCTCCTCAAAAAGAAACAAAATAATGGCAAAAGCATATTTCGTGATCTGGGTGACAACCACCTTCAGAACCCTTTAGATTTTGCATGAACATTCTGATTTACTGTCTGTCTATCGTTTGGTCCGACTTCTTTGTTGGTGGTAGCAAGAAGCGTGTTCGTCACGTAAACCACAGCTCAGAGCGCTGTTGGCTCAGATGCGTAGAGCCAAAGATTCTGACGTCTCGATTCCACACTGTAACCTCGGAGGCACTTTCAGAATTGGTTAAGCTGCAAGCGATTCGCTGACCGACAGCTCCTACCAGCGAAGTGCACTACTGTTTTAGTTCGATAATGTGGGCAAATGGATGGCTTTGCCGGCACTGTGCTTGGAAAGCATTACAAAGATAACTTCACCCAGGCAACGATCACCTAGGAGTTTTAAGGAAGCTCCAGCAATACCCTTATGGGACGTTCTGTCTCGCCAGTTGTGTTCACCAGATCCGGCCCCAATAGAATACTGTCTGCTTGTGTTGTTGTTGATTCAACTGAAAGAAGAAGAAGAGCTCCGTGATCCGGACTTACTTGAAAAGGATTTCTTCGAGTTTTTTTTTCGAAGCCTTAAAGCTCAGGATTTCCAAACAAACGGCACCTATAAGTTACCTGCTGAAAGGAAATATGTTGACGATTATGGTGGGATAAGTATTTGTAGATCGCTGACTGCGCTAACGGAGAAAAGTGAATTTGAAAAAAAATCGACAAACGGCCCAAGACTTTTTCGACAGCTTGAGATTTGACAACCGGGGTCGTATTTATGGAAAACGAGAGACAAGGGAAGTTATAAGAAGGTTGGAGATTTCTTTCACAATCCAGAAATGGGTGTTACATGGACTCCACGGAGAAACTTCTTTGCGAAATCTCGAGGTGGTCGTTAGAGGGGTCACTCTCAGGTTGAGCCTGATCGGACCCATAATAGAGCTCTGTTTTCAGTGGTATGAAAGCTGTCATTGTGCTATTTGTACTGCCACTTTCCCACTGGTAATACATTGGTGTTTCGGCACTACTCATGTGGTGTGTTGTTATCAAGTAATATGCCGTCAGTGTGCACGCTTTCTGCCCATTTCACTATGTACTTTTCCGTGTTTTGCTGAACGTCCTTTATTGCTGCTTATCACGTGAAATGTCGTCTGCCTTGTAGACGAATAACATGGTCAATTGCCGTCTGGTTCTAATAAATCATGAAGCAAATTGCCCTGAACCTTTCAATCGCTGAAACGAACCTGCATGATGACGAAAGCTTGGCTCACTTCAAAGGGGGTAAATACCTCTGTCAAGCTGTAGGTATCCAAAAATTCCTTAGCCGTTATTGGAAAAGGATTGCTTTCCTTTTCACTAATGTAGGAAGAACTAGAATCTCTAAGCTCCTGATTAGACTTCTTCAAGATTATTTCGCAACTGATTGAAGGAAGTAAAGGCCACCTTTTTTTCAGAATTGGCTTTTTGCCGAGAAATGTGATACTGCACTTTTAGACATCACTCAGAGCTAGCTGATCGACTAATGTCGAGAAACAGTCGTGGCTGGTGACGTAAGTGAGATAAGGCAGGCTCTCACCACTGACCAATCCCTTTGGGATGCGCCATGAATTGAACTTCCATTCAGGATTGTAGTGGCATTTGCATGCAATACGAGCTAAGGCTCATACCTTACTAGCTTCTGGCGGTGTCCAACTCCAAGTTTTTACTCTCTTAGATCAGTCTACCAGGAATTAACTGAACCCGTTGGGATGGAAGACTTGGTTGGCCTGGGCGGAATTAGAGCCGAGACCTGGGGCCGTATGCTATCCTCCTCCGAAGCTGGGTGACCCGAAGTTTCCTTTAAATTTATTTGCTGCGAACAATATAGTTTCTTCACGTCTAGCACAGGTTTACTTTGACCTACATACATAAATCAAGTGTGGGCCCTTTATCCGGGCAATTCCAGTTGGGAAGACGGAAAAAATTTAAAGGAATTTTCATCACCTAAGCCCTTCGGGGAGGATGGCATACGGTCCCTGACCGGCGAATCATACGTATATATGACGCCACTTGGCGATCTACCCTCTCCCCGCCCACTCCGTTTGCAGATACTTTTCAAAAGCTTTCTTTCGAAATTTCGCCCATTGTTAAGAAGATGTCAACGAGAACGAGTCTTGTGAGATGGTTCAAACGGCTCATTCCATTATTACGCTGAAAAGGGAAGGAAGCGCTGCGAAAAGGAGTTCCAATAAAGAAAACAAGACAAGAAACCGATGAAAACACCTTTTTATTGGAGGTGGACGACGAAGAAGCACTTGGCGTTGAGACAAATGGACTCAAAGCGGAGACGATAGAGCGCAGAGAAGAGCGAGATCTATACACTCTGTCACGTAGACCTTGGTATTGTGAGGAGTCTGTGCTCCATCAACCCAAGTGATAAGACCATCTAGCGTCTTCTTGGCGCACTTTCCCACCGCGACGACACCACATTTTTCGAATTCGTGAACAGCTCTATCATACCCAAAGGGGATCCATAGAGCTACCATAAGATGCACATAGGAATGTACCATAACGGTTTCTCTTACCCAAATAGAAATCGTAGAACAAACGAGCCTAAAAAAGTATAGAAAAGGAGGTACGATGATTCAGCACATAAAAATGAGAAAGAAACCTTACGTACATTCAATTAACTCCACAATCCATTGGGTGGGATCGGGTGTGTGGCGCACTCTAAGGCGAGTGTGAAACGCTTTCTTTCCCGGTAAATAATTAGCTCGCAGTACCAAGAAGTATTATTATGCGCGCAGAGTGCGCTCAACTAGCCGTTGAGACAGAACTTGAGTGTATGGCGCATCCCGGAATTGAACCTTTTCAAAATGTTACAGCACCATCTTGTAGCGCTTGAAGAGCTGAGTTCAGCGGTGTTTTCCTTCCCTGAAGTACTTCACTCTGACCCAACTTATACGAGTTCACGAAAATAATGCGAAATCGCGGGATTCGCGTGGATTTTTGATTCCTTAGGGCGAGTACTGCACCCATTGCTAAAACGGAGCTACTAGTTACAGACACTCCGCCTGGTCGAAAATGAAAGTGGAGATTCGGAATACCTATGGTGATGAAAAAACGACACAAAATCACCGAAACCCTTCGAAATATACCTTTTTATAAGCTTTGGTGTCGTCTAGTGTAAGATGCAAAGGCGAGGTAAGAGACACGGTGCACCGACGTGAGGGAAAAGAGTCGGAGACGAGGGAGCACGTATACGAGCGAGGGTGGAAGTTGCCTTACGACATCGATTCCTAGGCAGGTCCCGAGTGCTAGTTAGAGCCCTATCCTTAAAGGCAAAGTCAGAATCAAATTAGTGTGTTATTTTGTTCGAAAATCAGGTAGGAAGTGCAATAAGGAACATTAGTGGAGAGAAAAAGCAGAAGGCAACATAAAAAGCACTAAAATTTCCCTTGTGACGCTGGCTGCGGTATGACGGAGAGACACAATGCTGCGCGGAGAGGCAAAACGCGAGAGAGCACGTTGTACGAGAGAGGGCGCAAACAGCACGTATGACGCGATTGATAAGGCTGGCAGCACGGCAGCACATAAGGCAAAACCTGATCGCCGTTATCGCGCACTTTTGTGTCGCGGCAGTGCCGCGCTCCTGCGCTTGGGGATCCCTGTTCCTCACTCTACGAGGGACTGGTCTTGGGACTTGATCCCGACTCGCGGCTTTAGGCCTTAAGCGTCTCTGCATAGCAATTCCGCGGTAAGGCGTCAGCAAACCTTATGTACATGCGAACCACTACACCTTCCTCGCACTGAGATCACCCCGGCTAACTGAACGGTCTATATATCTATGTCAGGCAAAATTTTGAAAAAATGATAAGTCACCCGATGTTGATAATTGATAATCACCTAAATTCTTTTTGAGATCCGCTATTGATTTGGTTTCCCCTTTAGCGATATCATTTGGGTACAATTTAGCCTACCTTACCTGGGGGTTCATCGGTGAACAGTTAAGCATTTTCCTCTTCCAAATAAGTCTGGTACCACCCAACTAACTTTTATTATGGCTTCATTAGCCTCCCAGAATTGATCTGCTATTTGAACGACGGACAGCGCGGATTGTAGTTGTACCATTTGCCACTGCCTTACCTCGGTGAATGCCTTGTATATTGCGTACACAAGGCAACGGTTGGGAGCTTGTCAAGAGCTTACGGCTTTGCTTGTGGAATACTGAGAGAAAGGGGCGGGAGAGGGAAAGAGAAGGAGGAAGGAGGGAGAGGAGAGGAAGGGGAGGAGGAGGAAGTGGTAGGAGGGAGGAAGGGGGTAGTAGGGTGTATTCAGAAGACTCTGCCCATTCCCGTTCCGTTTTCGTTCAGTGATTCCGACCACACTGCTCATTTTCTTTACGCGATCAGCGCAGGCGACGCATTGGCTAAAAGCGCCGTATCGGCTAGATCGATCCTCACCCAGGCCAAAGTAACCCACTATCCCTTCGTGGCCGAATGATTATCATCGGATTCGTCAAGAGCTATGGTATAAACATAGGTAAACTCTAGAATTCATTGTATAAAAGAACAAGGCATTCAAACGCACCACCATTCATTGT
>KZ349333.1:23531-34721 GCA_002352805.1 Teladorsagia circumcincta | reverse complement strand
CGTCGAGCGTCTCTTATATATTTTCAGCGATTTTATGATGTATGGCTTTACAGAGCCTACAAGGTGACGAGGAGGACCTCAGCCAATAGGGAATCGGATGGGCGGGTCGGGAGAGGCATCTGCCCAGTTAGGTTGATTGGGAGGCAGGTCAGCTCGCTTGGTCAACAATCACTGACGTAGAAACTACGAACGGCGACGTAGCTGGGCTGTGATCAGCCGAGAAACGGATATTTCGATAACAATGACGTGTAGTGACGTTCGAGTGGCATTATCACCCCACCTCCTTTCATCGTACCCGACTCGCCAATAGCAGACAGCATAGAGAATTTAATAGCTTGCTTTGCAGTAGCTGGGATGTGGCTGAGAAGGTTTCAGGGGGTAGTCGCTCTCAAGAACAAATAGCCTTCACTGCGCAGATCTGTTTCCTCTGCACCAAGATGAGAATGCGCCTTGGAGTTTCAAGTGATGGGACACAAAAATGCTGCCAAGGCAGGCCGTTATTGTGAAGCACCCTGAGTGCACCAGTATCATGAACCATTCGTTATCCTAGTGAGCTCTGCAATGCACAATATCCCTCTCGAGAATCCAAATCAAGATGATCTTGAATTGATGTAATCATAGTTCGACAAAACGATCGACCACGTTCCAGAAAAACATCAAGAACATGCTCAGTTCTTTATTATTAGCCTTTTGAAGCTGCTGAAACCTCATCAGGGCCGGTATATGAAACCAGTCAATTAATATCCTACTTATTGAGACAAGCTCCTCAAATCTTTTTCGAATTTGATTAGCTCCTCGCCCATAGTCCCTGCTTTCTTTTTTGATGAAATCCTCCCCTTTTTCTGTAGTTTCTTCAGTGTCTCATCGACGCTCGGGTCATGCGACGTTGTGCCTCCTTTTAGGGCGAGCCATGCCGTCGAGAGCGCTCTTGCACAGTTGAGGTGCTATGCACAGGATCGCTATCTTGCTAGAAGGCGAAGTCAGTTGCAGCAGTTATCAAATGCCTGAATTCATAACGACTCTTAGAACCTACCTCTATACTACAACCTTCACCACTTCTTGAGTTCTATGCTCTAAACTCACCTCTTGTGCGGACTATTACAACCAAGCCTCTGTCTCGTTTCACGCATAGCAGCTGATGCTTTGGATCAAAACCTTTTTCGGCAGGACGCCACACCCGTCCTGCTGTGATCCCAAACATCCCAAACTTGCTTTTGTTGCCCTAGATGACGTCGAAGCTCCATGTTTATCTCCAGTTGAGGTGACCGACACATACCCAACTCATTCCCTATCACTTCACTTCAGACAACTTCACAAGATTCGAGAAGAGGTGAAGCCTGTAGAATAAAGATAGTTTCTAGAAGGCTTTACGTATTCAAGCGTACAACACATTCGAGGGACTGACGTCGCCTTCAAGCGATTCAAAGCATCGCATCTCAACTGTGCAAGAGCGCTCTCGACAGCATGACATGCCTTGAAGCGAAAGATTGCGATAAAGTGCGTGTGTGGCCGGGAGGTAATACATGCACCAGAGGAAGCAGCCACGAGCCAAAGGAAGCGAGATGTGGCTTTTTCGCACCCTAACCATAAGATGCACCAGTTACAGCATGCTAGGCTTGCCAAATCATTCTGAGCAACGCCTCCGCCTGAGCTACACCTATCACTGGTTACCAGCAGCAGTATTTTCGATTATCATTTTGAAAGCCGTATTTCATTTCGAGCGGCCGGATCATATAACTTTAGTGAGGAAAGCGTTATCACAGAGCATGGTGTTTGTTGGCATGATGATGGCTGTTTTTTTTTGCTGAACTGTAAACTTTTTGAACGATCCAAAATTTACTTGGAACTTGGTCATACTCGAGAATTTTTGATGGTCTTTCCATCCCTAACTGCTCCTCTCATCCAACACTAATATGTATGTTAGTTCAGTGAAACAGCCTAGCCTCTTGAATATATCAAGATTGGAACTGATTTGATCCAGCAGAAAAAAAGTTACCGCCAAAATAACATTTGGCCAAACACTTTTGAGCGCCGCTGTTCATAGGTTTTCTAGTAGGTCAAACCTAGCCGTACGAAAAGACTCCAAACACAGGGTAAATATAAACAAGTTCCAAAAGGGACGAAAAAAGGAAGTTTGCTTCGCCTGAACGGCAACACAACTCAGGATTTGATCCTTGCACACTGTCCATGGTATGCGGTTCCACTAAATCTTTGTGCCCTGAATACATAATTGTATGTTTTTCACAAATAGTGATGTGAGCAAAGCGGTTCTCAACACATTACTATTTTTGGATTATATTGGAGCTGTTCATCTTAGAAATGCTTGAGAATTTTCGCAAATCTCTAGCTACGGACATAATTCAAGCTTACGGCGATAGACACATTACAACTAACGTAACGCTAAGCCCTTCTCCTCCATCATAGTTTCTGTTGTATCATTTCCTTACTGCACGCATACTATGATATCATGATGACTGTTCATGATGACATTGCTTTTTCACGTAGCAGCTCGAAAGTTAAAATCGTTTTGCTATGGTCAACTGCTTTTGGGGATACACCATGTATTCGACTTTTGTTGAAAATTCTAGTATCCTACAAGCGAAATGTGCTTATGTTCTGCACAATAGAGAGCCTACCAAAGTACGGAATCAGTGATTTGACCTTTCGAACAATTTTTTACAGCAAACAGAGATATTCTATCAGAGCCCATTCTTATAAAAATAAACCCAAGGAAACATTCTGCGGCTTAGCAAAGTTGACCGCAATAATAAAGTGGCCTTGTAGTCGCTCAACGTGAAAATTGAAATTAATTCAAGAAAAATTGAATTAGTTTGGGTAATAGGTGCTGGATTACTTAGTGCCATCTCTCTGAGTTCAGGTAGTTTTGGGTCCGATTATCATGGAAGAACAATATCTCAGAAAGTCTTTTTGCTGATTAATACTGCCTAATATGTTGATTATTATTTTCTGCTGTTGGATCACAATTTGAATTTACCCCAATTTTCATTTTTTTTTTCGAAAATTCCTTGGTCTATGTAGCATGTAATTTCGCATGTGTGTACCAAATGCCTTCAAAGTCGGGCTGAGCGCTACAAATTCCGTCAACCAAACAGAGATTGCTTTGTTGGAGTAGATACTACAGTTTGGAATGCTCATTGGGTTTTCACAGTTGTCTTAGATGACACTGAAGTCTTTGGAAGGATTCCTGCAATCGCTGTCAAGAAGGAGGCCCTAGATAAGCCGGTCGAGAAAGGGCTACACCATTCTTGTGCTGAAATGGTAGAACCCTCTATCTGTGATGGATTGATGATGTACCAACGTTCCCACGAACTTGATTCCGCAAGATATCCTCATAAATGTGCTCAGCAGTTACTCACGTGTGCTCAAACAGGGTGCGTTTTTGACCCCATGTTGCAAAACATGAAACAAATTGTCCAGTTGGGCTAGTGAGTTTCAACTTTTTCATCACACAATGCAGACCCTACTCTGACTAAACAAATACTTCCTCTGTTCATCAAAAGCGACCTGCCTCTTTTCTATGACTCTAAAAATTCTGAGCTCCAATCGTACGAGCCTTCCCCTCATTTTTTTAGATGGGACCCCGAGTCTGAATTGAAACATTGGTCCTGGTGAAAAACGCTACTAAGATGTACGGTGCCTATCAAAATAATATTATATATTGAATGACAGCGTTAACTGAATAAGTTTAGACTGGATATCCTATGCGAGAACGATCTAACCGAGGCCTGCGCGGACCAGTTCATTCTTGGCTCATCGCCAAGGGCATCAAACGACAGTATCGATTACTGGGTTAAGGTTTGTTGTAGGAAAGTATCAAATAAAGCGAAAAATAACAATGTATTGAGATGGCATATAAAACATACTCTCTAACGATGCTTTCCAGTTTCGCTTTAGGCCGGAGACAATTTTCCATTTCCATCATCGTCGCAAGTCGAACTGACCACTTCAGTGCAGCGAAACTCGGTTCCCGTCGACGTACGGGTCCTATCTATTGCAGTGGGTCCTCTTTGAGGAAAGATTATTTCACAAATAGTTCGGGACATGCCATGCATCGGTGTTCATCCCTTAATCTGAAAAAAGGAAAGAAAATTGGTACGAGTGTCTATGAAGATTTGTGAAATGTAAACATCCCGCTCAGGTATTTTGATGACGAAGAGAGAAGTTGGAATCCCGCTCAGGGTTCTGATGACGTCGTTGGCCGTCATTGATAGAGGGGCGCTGGCTAGCGTAAGCATAAGCAGCCAGCTAATGTGTAAGCATAAGTCTAAACCTAGGCCCATTGAAGCCTTTGCCTGAGGTTAGGCTTCAATGGGCTCAGGTTTAGACCTATGCCTACACATTAGCTTTTTCTCAAACCTAAGGTTAGCCTTACGTTAGCCTCAGGCTTAGGCTTACTACTAGCGAACTAGAGGCAACGCGCACGGTGGGAACCACCTCCCAACCCTCTTGCACCAATGGCGCCATCAGAACCGCACTGCCTCTTACAAGGAAAGGCCCTCAGGTCGCCATGGCCGTTTGAGGAGCCATGTATACGTCTAAATGTACCTTCGAACACTGATCTCAAATCTACCTCCCAAATCTGCTAAACGATTCCTTGAACGGAGTTATGAAGCCAAACAGCGCGACGGTTGTGGTCGGGAGTTGCAGTCAAAATGTCGAAAGATGGGTCCCTTATCGCAATTACTGTTTTGCATTCTTTGGGAATTCTGTTAAATAGGCTAACAAAAGCAGTTTAGCTGTATCCTTAAAGAGTTGAAACAGTAAACACAATAGGAGACCGAGCCGCTGAAGTTTTGACTGTGAATCCTGACCGCACTACCGCTGTGCTGTTTCGCTTCATAGCTCCGTTCAGAAAGGCATTTAGCAGATTTGGAAGGGAGATTTGGGATCAAAGTTCGAAGGTACATTTAGACGTATACATCGCTTCTTGAATGGCTATGGCGACCTGAGGGACTTTCCTTGTTAGCCGTTGCACCCGCTAACTTTGAGCTATAACTCTTCCTCGGCCTTTTTTCACTGAAAACGCCGCTTACCAATGTTCCAGTTTGAACTCATTTGGTCCAAATCGGTTTAAAAATGTTGCGATATCGCCGAATTTCCTATGAAAATCCTTCTATTTAGGCTGGCGAAAAGAAGCGTCTGACTGTGAGTGGTCTTGAAGCGAATGACGTATACGATATCCGGCGATGCGTCGAAATACGGTTACCACCATCACTGACACAGGATCGGCGATTCGATTTCGGTAACACGACTAGCCGGCTGTGCTCTGAAGAAGGCTATCGAACACTGCCAAATGCAGCACGAATACCACATCCACTTTGGGTTACGATAGCCGCGATGCTATTGTGTGTGTTGTGTTCCTAGGTAGTCGTAAGAAGATTTTGCCTGATAGGGGCAGCTTACCTGGATGAGTTCTGTCAAATGCCGGTATTATATGAGATTTTTGAGGTGGATTTTTTTTTCTGCAGAATTTCACTTATATTTGTAAATTACTGCTCATGGGCGTTCAATAGTGAGCCCTTTTCCATGATTTTCCGCTCATCATCTCAGTCCATTTCCCTCAAATCAAAGTACTAGGCTTTCAAAATGTACTACAAATAAAATAAATAAGTATTGAATTTTTGAACATATTTTTTAATATAGTGGGCTTAATTTTCCTGTCGTGTGATTTGTTGGAAGCATTGAAACGTCCAAGTGAGAGTAAACGACGACCTCGAGCTGGACTGCTGAAAGTCGAGTCAAGCGCTTTCCCAAAGTCTTTTGCGCTCTGATCTTTCATCATGTGCGTTGATTAATTCCCATCTGAAGTAGAAAAAGGCTTACTCTATGTTGGATGGGGCGGAAGTGTGCCTTCGGGTGGCATTCAAATTCTGATATGAAGGAGGAAGAAAGAGCAACAAATGGACTCTCCGCTTGATCATCCGCTTCTTGGGATGCGCCTTGTGTACAATTTGTGTTCAGACACCGACAGCATTTGAAACTGAAATGGCCGATAACACAGTGAGAAGAAAGGCAAGCTTATATACAGACCACTACCACAATTAGTACACCTCCGCACTGAAGAACTAGGATTCAATGTCTAGAAAATTTCCACGATGGCCCCAGCACAAGGCAGCGGGTCCACGTCTCCCGACCGAAACCTTATGGAGAGAAAGGAAGTTGAAGGGTAGTAGGCGACAGCGAACGATCTGAGCATGGCGCAGTGGTGGGCGTAGGCAGTGAACCACAGAAGACACCACGAGAGAGTACTATTAGGCATTGAAATTTGAGAAAATTGAAATGCCACTATTACCTCACCCTTGGAAATAATCTCTCATAACGCACTTCTATTACGATTCTTACCATTACACATAACTATTAAGCGCCACTTGGACTTTCTGCTGTCAAGATATTCAGCATGTTGCAGAAAATCTACTGTACAAGTTTGTTCTTGAATCATGCCTATAAAGTTGATTTTTTTTTGCAAAATGCATCCGAAATTTCATATAGGGAAGGCATTTTTCGGGATTTACACCAAACGTAATTCTGAACCGTTTAAATATTCTAAATACATATTCGTGCCCAAGGGCGGAAGTGATGTAGAGGCAAGTGGCATGCTTCCCACGAGCGCGGTCCAGGGATCAAATCCTGGGTATTGCGTCGTACACATAAACAAAGCCTTCCATCCTTCCGGGGTCGGTGAAGTGGCACCAGACTTGTCTGGGAGAACGAAAGCACTGACTTCTACATCGGCTGGCTCACGTAAGTCATTCTATAGGCCAAATCGCTCTCAAACTGTCACAGCGAATGTTTAAATGGAAGTAGTATGTGTGTCGCGTCCCAATGAGAGATTGATCAACGGCAAATGCTTTACGCTTTTTTTATTTGTGCCCAAAAACATGCCGTAAACAAATCAAACTGTCATGAGGATAAACGAGGTCCCCAAACAGACTGTGAGAAAACCAGCAGCAAAGCAATTGATCTGAGGTTTGATTCACAAGACCGTTCGAGAGCAACTAACCATAAGAATACTTGAAAGGAGACGGAAGAGCTCGCAGGCCAAGTAGTTCATACTTCCGTGAATTAGTGGGATGTAGGGGAGACTCCAGCCCTTAGTTATATAAAAATGGTTTCGTTCATGCGCTGATCCTATGCCATAAAACGCGTGCTTTGACACTTTTTCAGAGCAGAGGAAGGGAGTTAGTAGAAACCGTAAAATACTCTGAGTAGGCTGGGTAGCAATGAATTTCGTGAAGAAATAAGACGACGATGAACCAGCGGGTGGTTCCGCTCACGGTGGATGGGGCACGTCCCAATCTAGACTTTGCAGGAGGCTGAATCAGTTACTTTGATCTGAAAAGTGGGTGAAGATGAGCAGTGATTCTCTCAGAAATATGACCGAAACTCACTGAAAGTGGGACGGCTCTCTCCAAGCGTTTGGTGTTTACTAAACAAAGAGATAAGACAGTCCTGCTAGATATCTGGGAAGACTGAATGGTATGAGCACCGTCCGGGAAATAACTGGTGAGCCTTACGTAAGCGAAGCCCAACCTGCATTGGATGGGACACGCTCAATAATCTGAATCAAAACAAAACTTAACAACTCGTCGGTTCCAGTACTTTTTGGGGAGCCGGTGTAAATGAGTAGAACGCAACGAAAAAGGCGAAGTCGAGTGCTATGGAGAACTGGCGTGCACCCGAATGAGGGAACAGAACCCAATCGCTCTTCAGCGTGCCTCCAGAATCGCCTCCTTTTCCCCTGAGGTCTACGTGGAAGCACAGGCAAGCAATTTAGTAACTCCTGCTCTGGGATGGGCCTTTTAATCGTCTCTGGCGAGTAGTTGCAGTGGTAGTTGAAAGTCTGTCCCTATTTGTCACTTTGTCATGCATCGGTACCTCCGAATTTTGTAACTAGTACTTGAGCTTACCTTCCAATGACCAAATACGACCCCCTCGGTGTTCTTTGCGCAACGTGCGGTTGACCATGCGCGCAGGTGTCTTCTCAACCACCCAACATGTTTTAAGCCATCCCCCAGAAACGCCCAATACTTGTCTCTTCCATGACGGCGCTCGTCTGCATGTTACTAATGGTCCCGCCAGAACACTGTCGATCGAACATGTCGAAGAAGTGCTACTCCCGCTTCCCATCCGTCAGCCCTACCGCAGAATCAGTTTTGCGCATTCGAACATGATTTTGACGAGAAACTCATCGGCTGGTAGAAGCTCGAAAGTGAGATCTCTGAATTCTTTTACTCGCAGCCGTCACAGTTTTGGGTTCAGGAAAAGGAAGACTACCGCATAGTTGCACATACATACAGTGGCGCTCAAAAGTATTCGGCCAAATGCTTTCCCGGCCGTAACTTCTTTTCTGCTGAATCAATTTGGTTCAAATTTTGATATGTTTTGAGGGCAAGCCCTCAATACAGAATCAGCATATTAGTGACGAATAGGAGCAAGAGGGGAGGAAGAAAAAAGAAATCCTTTGAAAATTCTCGAGTATGACCAAATTCCAATAAATTTCATATTATCGTAGAAATCTTATAACTCAACCAAACAATCGGTCGCATGATAAATAACACTGAGCTGATTCGATACTTTGTCGACAACCTTTTAATTTACTTTAATCTTGACAGGACTGAGTATGGAATCGGTGAATAAATTTCTTTATTTTTTCTTTGAATTTTTCTTTCTCCACTCTTGCTTCTATGGATTATTAATGGGCTGGTTTTGTAAGAAAGACTTGTCCTCAGAACATATCCAAATTAGAACTGAACTGATTTAGCAGAAAAGAAGTTACGCCTGGGAAAGCATTTGGCCGAATACTTTTGAGCGCCACTGTATGTTGAAGGTTTTCATGGCTACCATATACGGATTGAAACCCAATCGTAAAAATGTAAACCTTCAAAAAAAAGGGTGAAATCTCTAGACTTCCCCCAACCTGACATGAAACTCTATGAGGAAGGGGCGAAAAAGATGTATTACACATCAGGCACGACAATGACGAAGAGTGAGAGGTTGAAAACCGTCAGAATTGCCTTTGCCCTTATTTCGGACATATTAGCCCTGAGAATCTTTTCTCCAACCGAAAGCATATCTTCCTCGAGATATTCACTGCAACTCTACACAGCAAAACATTCGGAAAAGCCTCTTTAGAAACGACTGCATAAGATTTCCATGGCTACGCCGCCAACTCATTCGCCGACTTCTGGCTTCAATATGGTGAGTGCCGTTCCCCAGCTGAATTTTTCCAAGTTTTTTTCAGCCTTATTTCAGTTTCAGACAACTTAGCGGAAAGAAATTCCTCGGTATGAACTTAGCTTGTTACGACATAACTAGTTATAGGGACCCACCGCCTCCCCTCCACACTCCATTTGATTTTTTTCTGAGAACTATCTCGATATTTGTTTTTGATTGTTAACTGCTGTTTTTGGCCGCAGTTCGCCTTGCGAATGTTTCACAAGAATCGATATGGATACTTTCTAGATACTGATCACGGATTTTCCCGAAACTGCTCAGGTCTGATGCTAATTTGTCTCAAAGCCTTTTATCCTTCCGTATGAGTCTGGTGCCATGTAAACGACCTGTGTGGTGGCAAGCTCAACTGGAGTGCAATTCTGAACAGATTTAGTGCACGTGATAGCGCTGCCCTCCTTCGCTATGGAATAATCAGTTTGAATATGATAATATGAAGTTTTGTGCACGGTTCAAAGGGCTTCTCACGAAAAATTGAAAGTCAGAATTGTTTCAGTACGCTGCATTGGCGGCAGCGGTGCTGAATTGTGTGGACAAGGCGTCTCTCCTGCCATTTGGATTCTTCACTTTGGGTGAGCTGTTTCACTATGGACCGTCTATTGCTGTTCTTCCTCTTTATCGTCGTTGATCTTTCTGAAATCCTTCAGCGACTCGAGAAAACCGGCTAATTAACCCCTCACAGCACTACCAATGAATAGTGGCTACTAGGACACTGTTTGCTTCTGGGTGAAAGGGTACCCAGCAAGAGGCCCGTCGCGCGGCGAGAAGGCTGAGGAGTAAACAGGTCAGCGTATGAGTCGCAGCGCGAACCGTAGCATTAACCGTGAAGTCAGATAGTGTGCGCTAAAATATGTCCCACATCGCACAACACGCGCCTCGACTCAACCACTCACCCGCCTGCATCTTTCGCTTCTCACCGCACGATGGGCTCCTGTTGGCTACCCTTAGGTGAACCCATTTCGGAAGATCTTTCTAACCTGCCGGTTCATGAAAGGGCATGAATGCGCGCCTCCGTTACTCCGCTTAATAATCGGGGCAAGCCACCAGCACAGTTCGCGGGCACTATCACCTGGGCCGCACCCCGGCCATTAACACATTGACGGCAGCGCGGGAAACATATATACCGCGCACTGCAATCCAAGTTGGAACGTGCGGGATATATGTTTCCCGCTCCTATTTCATTCATTTTTCTGCGCACATGCGATCCATTTATAAGTTTACTGTATTCATTCTATGGAAGAAGCTTTAGCGCAGCCACAAATGAGGTGGCCCCCAGAATGATCGCGTGTGCTTGAATTGAAGGAGGATCTCAAAAACTTACGATATATACACTTTAACATTTTTCAGTTCCATTTTCTTCTTATGAATGTAAAGAATGCGTGGATTAAAAGAGTGGGGGGACACTCCAAAAATACGCTTATCTCCGCTTATGCTTAACCCTTTTCAACGCTTCGCATTTCTAGCCATTAAAGGCATGCCCTACGATCAAAATAGTGGGGTTCTTACGCACGAATACGAATGTACTGGTTCAAAATGAGCCGGCAGTAAAGAAAAAAGTAAAAGTAAAAGAGTCCGTCCAGAACGTTCAGGTTAAAGGCGAAGTTTGGTTGGTCAGACCAGCCTAATAAGCCCTTATAGTGGCTAGAAGTGCGTGGGACGTATCTGGAGAAGGCGCGCCACGTTCCTACACCCAAACGCGTCACTAACCAGGAAAGCCTTCCAGGACATGGAGCGGTTTTCCGAAACGGTTCTTTTCATTTCATAGAGACACGTGCAGGGAGCATAAAACTGAGAACAATTTTTTCTGAGCGACTCTGGGAATGCTAAAAACATGACGATACCATGGCTTGTGGTTCGATCCCCACTGAAAACAAATTTTTGCATTTCTCAGCTTTCCGCTTTCTTGGGCTCATATATGTCTAATCTTATTCCTTGTAC
>KZ349331.1:0-23379 GCA_002352805.1 Teladorsagia circumcincta | reverse complement strand
TCATCCCCTCAGAGCTTTTCACACCGACCTTTTCACTCTCAGCGTGGACTTCGTTCTGAAACCAGAATGGTAGTAAGGGTGCATATCATGGTGCAGACTTGGCCAGGAGTGTATCAGAACGACCACCTTTATTTGCAAAGCTAGCCAATTTCGTGCAAGCCAGGTTCTGTATTTCTGAGGGAGAGTATCGTGAAGAAACAGCTCGTTACGATTCACCATGATGGCCTACCGCAGGTGAGTAAAGCTTGAGGGGATGAGCGAAGCAGGAGGGAAGGGCTTACTTATCATTTTCGGCAGAAAAAGGGTGGTATCTGATGAGATGGTTATCGCACTTTTGAAAAATTGAAAAAAAAGTTATTGCGGATTCTTTAATAGGAGGGTTGAAAGTTGTCGTAAATTTCGCAATTTCAGGACTGTCAGAGGGGGATCGTATGGGTGAGGGAGATGGGGGAATGAATGATCGCGTGAGGACCATGCTTTTCTGTTTCGGTGGACGATCTTGTTCGCTGGGGTTCTCTGGTATTATCTATTTCCATCACCGCGCGCGGCAAACGGCAAGCTGACAGCTAATTAGCGAAATGTAAGCAAAGCAGAGCTATGGAAGAAAGAGACTCGATCTCTCTTTGAAACACAACGAAACGAGAGGTGATTAGCGCTATCGTAGAAACCTGCGGGCTCACAATGGAGGATAGCGAAACATACCGGCTTAGCGTCGTTTTCTTTATTTTTTGATGGTTTATCGTCCACGAAGAATTCGGTACCGCCTTGCTCTTCACTAACATCTTCATCGTCGTCTTGTGTTTCTGCAAAGGATTCGACCATTTTTTCCAGAAAATACTACAAATGAAAATCTTTTCACTGTAATCTCCCCGGGAGTGCACCTAAGCATTTTTTGACCAAATAAGCGTATACCTCGTTGCAAACCAGAAGTGAATGGCAGTATTCTGTTCACTGAATTTTTTGACGACGGAACTCTGTTTACCATCGATAAACTCAGCGAAGAGAGTGGCATGTAGCGTCGTTGTCCTATTCATGGCTCAACAAGCAAACCTCAATTCGAATTTGACCAGATCATCTGGCCATCCCTCCAATCCCACGGTAAACTGATTGGTGCTGAAATTTCTCGAGGGGATAAAAATGTTGAATTGTTACTTGGGTGTTCCCTTTTTCTCATCGCCCTTCCTTTTTACACAGAACCAACCGTCACGTCGTGCCGGTTTGAAGTTTTTAGCACTCCACCTGGAGGGTTCTCCCCCTCTATGCAACCTAACCCCTCTTCACGACTCTCCTCACCAATAACATCTTGACAATTCTATAACAGAAAATTAAATTGTAGAACCATATGGCGGTCTCCGGTACCGCCCTATCCTCAAAAATCGGCGTCAAGTGGGAAGTTGAAGATTTGTCTCCTGGAAAAGGGAATTCTGCTCATTTCCGCCTCTTCTACAATCACGCTTGCTCCACTTTCATAACCACGAACACGTCCTTCTTTGTTGGGAAAAATCTCGACACAGTTGCCCCTGCTTCGCGGTCATTGTAACATGTTGCATTGAACAATGTACGCAGTTCAACCACAGCGGTTCGAAATAGAAGTCGAGTGCACGGCGCAAAGTAGCCAGTTGGAGAGGGCATAAAGTTCCTTATTCCCTACTCTGCGTTGAAGAAAACAATATCTGAGCCATAAATTTTGCATGGATGAGAACAAAGTCGCGGTTTTCGGGATAGAAAAAAAAAACACGAAGGCACATAAATGAGACCAGTTCACTTAGCTCAGGATCAACCGTCCTTCGCGGCAAGATCAAACTTTCGTTTTTCAACAATTTCGTGATTTTTTTTCATTTTCCGATATTTAACAAATATGATAACAAGGAGAGTCGCATTCGAGAATTTGAGTGCAAGGATCGCATTCTGGTCTTCAAGAATTTGTGATGGTAGAAAGGGGGTCATATTTGGGATAGGAATTTCGAACAGTACTAACCTGGAACAGCCGGAAGCTCTTCTGCTGGTTGATATCCGGCGGTGAGATCGTACTTGAGTATCTCCGATTCAACCGACGTCTTCGTGTCGCGAATTGTAGAGGCGCCGCCCTGAATCAGTAAAAGCGCCAGTTTTTATCCATGAGAAGATTTATTAGAAAAAATTTTTTATGTTGCTTTTTTCAACTGTATCTCTTGACTAACCTTGACCTCCAATTGCCGTGGTCGGTTTACGTCAACCAGATAGTAAACTTGCACTTCTGGTGCTCCTGCGAAGATATCACGATCGATTTCTACTTCTTCTGGTAAGTCATCGTCGTACTGATCGTAGTTCTGCAATCATGAGGCTCGACTGAGTTATGCGAGAAGGAAGTGCTAATTGCTGCTTCAAAAGACTCACTTCACTATGCTCGTATTCTATGTCTTCAGGCTCTTCGTCAGCAACAACACCTCCCACTGTGATATTCAGGGATATAGCGTTATTGCAGAGATGTTGACCATCATCTGACGTTACGACGGAGCCCTCGCAGTGTTCTGGAGCCTGAAGGAAATAGCAGTTTTAGTGTAAAAAACATTTTTTACCAGTATGAATTAAACAGTTCCACTCAGGGTCAGCGATAGTGACAGAATTTTTTTTTTCAAATAGGACCGGCATCGTTTTCGAGAATCACCTACCTCCTACCACCTTTACCTATACCCTCTTTGCGTCTGGTAGGGTCTAGTGGTTTGAGTTGGGTAGTACCCAGAAGAATTCATGAAATGCTCTACATTCTCCCAAAAATCCTAAAAAGCGCTCTCCACGATCAACAGGTTGCAATTACTACGTTTACAAATGAAACTAGAAAAGCAAAGTGGATCATTTGTGTTGAAAAGGGCTGGAACAGAATTTGGCGAGGCAGACAGGCTTGTGGTAAACTGTACGCCAATGCTTGTAAAGAAAGGCTTGGAGATGAGGGGGATCGAAGGGGCAAGAGAGACGCAGACACCAACGTATTGCCAGTGGTTGGCTGCAGGAGCTTCACTGCAAAAGAGTTCGTAAGCTTGCAGCAGAGCTCGCAAGCCGTGAGTCCTGAGCCAAACTCTTTATTCCTTAACGTCTTTGTCACTAGCTTTTGAGATGCAAAAGTGGCGCTATTTCTACGATTGCGGAGTCAGTTACCCTCTTGGAAGGTGTCGTCTGGACGAAGTAATCGTGGAACATGTCTTGAAAAATCGCTATTCGTGCAATACCTTCCAAAGCGACCTCAAGACTAACCCCACATTTTACATCGATTGAATTCACGAGATTACTGGCAAACCTTGACAGGGAAGTCGTAGTGGAAGGTGAGGTTTTCGAAGACCAGTTCTCGCCAGTATGGTTCGAGCCAGAAAGGTTCGATGGTGAAGATCACCGACTTCCCTTCATTGACGCCTAATGGACGGGGTGGGGCTTGCAGAGCTGAAAATATCTATGTTATTGATGAAGTTACCGTGGAACGTTACAGAGTGGTCTAGGCATCAATTTGATGCTCTATAGCCTAAGTGCAGATAAATAAGTGAATAAATAAATAAACGGACAAATAAATGAGAAAACAAATGTGGTGAAAATGAACCTACATAAATGGTGGGAAGAAATAAATGAAGTAAGTTAGTTATTGACATAGTTATTATTATATTGACCCGATAATTTCTCATGCTTGACGAGGATAGTGAACGAGATAGCGCAGACATATTTTCAGAACACTCGAGTTCTTCGAGCTTTTCGAGTATTTTGAAAAGGAATTCTGAAGGTTCTAACTATTGTTCTGCTCTCGAATAAAATATTTTGTGAATAATACAGCTTTTAGTGAAAAGCTCACCGCTCATGTAGCACATGCTGTAGGTTTTCATAGAAATGTTGGCGGGATGCCGCGTCTCTCCGAGTCGGTCGTGGCAGTTGACAGGGACTGTGTGAGCGCATGAACATGCTGTTCGTCCCTCTATCAAGCGATCGGCACGATTCGGTCGGATTCGCATACAAACGCTAAAAACAAATAATTATAAGTCCTGTATCAGTTGAAAATTGTCAGGTTGGTTGGGTTTTTCTGTGTATTGAGCTATTTCTCAATATCTAAAAGTTGCGTCGACTTGGCATGCGTGCGGTCGCAGAGCGACATGGTTGGTGGATTGATCGTTAGCAAGATAGTGGATTCGATTATTGACTCATAGCCATTTAAGGCGATTACAGTGTAACAATGATTTGAAGTCGGATAAGAGTATAATGGACGAAAGATAAAGTGCGCACTGTTGATCTATTCAATCCCTTTCGAAGTATGCCGTATGCCACGCGTTCGAAGTTTACGATAAAAGCCATCCCATTAGAAATCAAGGTATGGGTGGTCATTAGTTCAAGGATAAAGAACAAATGAGAAACCTACCAAAACCCGGGAAGTAGTCCCCTTCGCCATTTTATCAGTACTGCCCTTTTCAACGGCAACGCTCTCTCTGCTAAACGGCTAGAGTCAGACGACGAGTTATGAGCGGACAGCGGCGCGAGCGGGCGGGTGTGGCGCTGCTACGCCGCTGAGGCATACCCTTGGTTGAAAACGAGCTTCGTTTTGTATCATTAAGGGGCTCGCGCGCCTCTATTGGTATATTCCCCATTTTCAATCTTCGACCTTATGGTGAGATACTCTTTTAGCTCCCAATATGACAGAAAGAGAAGAGTAAGTTACGCAGGAACCAGAAGGGACAAAACGGTTACCTTCCAATGGAAGGCATGCGAAGATTTCATGAAAATTGATAGTATAAATTATATATTGAAATTGATAAAGGTTAGTAAGTACTGATGAAGTTTCCCCAGATCCCTAAATATTATACCATTCGTTAGATCAAGACTGAGACAAACGTTACCTGTATCCACTTGCTGTGCATTGGTTGCAGTCAAGGCATTGTTCAGTGCTCAGTGAATCCTCGTCGATAAGGTTCTTCACGCCTAAAGTGATGAATTTGATAGCTCTTTTGAATCCTTCCAACAAACACCTAACTTGCTTTTCCAACTCATCACGGATAAAGTTTCAATAGATGAGGGATTGTGATCATCACAATTACAATAAAGGACAAAGCGTTCGCTGTTAGTCCAGCTCTATCCGGTGCGCACTTACTTCCATTCAAAATCGTTGTTGGTTTTTAAATATGGTTTGGCTCACATATGGTCCAAGATTTTCGAGAACAACGATTCGAAAATCATTATTTTGTCTTCTCGAATGGGTATTATACAAATTCCCCGCTCTCGAAGGGACGGAAGGCTCAACTGAAATGAGCCAGATCAGTCCCGGCACTACTTGGAGGTAAGCAAACCAGCCCGTTTGGCGTTTCTGCTGGGACCGTATGCTGAATGTTTGGGAAGGGATGGGACGGTCGGTGGAATGGTCAGCCACGGTCGACGAGCTGCTTCAGCTTGATCCTTTAAACCGCCTCAATATGCTGCGTACCTCAGGACTAAGCCTGGGAGACAGGGAGGTCCGTCCACTCTCCAAGGCTTAGTCCTGAGATAAGCAAATCAGCCCTTTTGGCGGAGCTGCTGATGTAGCTGCACCACTTCCGTCATCACTCTCATATCGTACCGACCAAGTTCAAGTAGTCCGTCGACTTCTGGGATCCCAGCCCCTCCCCAGCATCCAGCATACCGGCCCCAGCAGGAACGCCAAACGGGCTGGTTAGCTTACCTCCACTACTCGTGGTGCCAATTACCGCCCGACCACTACCCCGTTCCTTGTAGATGTGCACATATCAGTTAGTCAATGCTGTAATAAGTTGTACTGCGTTATTCCAGGTAAAGTTGTTCTTCTGTTACTTCGAAGTTGAAATGATCAAGGACTTTCCTTGTCGATATTTACGTTGTCATTATTTTTCTTACATCTTATAAACCCCTAGGTTCATTGTTGAGTATCCTAGTTGAAGTAGAGATGGTATACGTCCCGCCGGGTTCTTCTGTTTCCTCTTCCTTATCATAGAAATATCTTACTTTTCATGTCCCGTTTGCTAGTTTTCCCAGCATTAGCGTTCGCCTACACCCACAGAAAAACGGATCGCACAAGGGCGAAGATGAACTATTCCTGCCGACAAAGCGAATACGCTGAACAGCTGTATAATCAGCTGGACGGCCGTGGCAACGCCAGAATACGATCCATGAACTCGAACGATGGCGTTCAGAAGCGTCCGAATCGATGAATAGAATCTCTTCAACATTTGCCTCCCAGAACATTTGGAGAAAAAGCAAAGATTCCATGCCTATACGGGCAAATTTTTGGTTCCAAAATGCGGCATTCAAAAACTTGAACTTGTGAATGAACCAAACGGATTCCGGAAATCGGAACAGCAATTCGGGACTTTTTGGTGTTGCTCGTCACTGTTAACTGGTTGGAGCATAATACCCTAGCGCTTGCATGGTGCAAAAGAGGTTAAATCAAAACCTTAACCCACAGCAAAGCATAAAGCTAATCGGTGATGTTCTTCTCGTCATTATTTACGAATTTTATTCCGTTTCGCAGGGATCACCACATTTAAAATTTAAGAAGGCACTGAGCCCGTTTTTGGAGTTCCCATTCATCCCAAGTTGTACGATCAGAACATGGTTTGAAATTGAGGGTCGATTGAAGTAAAGTACGATGAAGACAATGAGGTGAGAAAAACTGCTGTTTTGGTCGTTTTTTTTCTTTATGGAAACCTTTCTGCCGCCTGAGCACTTTCTGCCACACTTTTGAGCACCATACCATATTTGAGTACAATCACAATATTGAGAAAATGACCAACAAAGTATTGTAAAGCAGAAGAAGCGCTTTCGAATGCTAAAATCGCCTAGCGAATGCTTCAAAAGAATGCTGGGTTGTGAACAAAACTTCCGCCTCAGACGGGATTCGAAGCGCACCTTTCGATTACCAGCAAGTGCGCTACCAGTTGCTTTACCAAAGCACCAACGGAGCTTTTCCTGGTATACTTACAATAGCTTGTCAGCACTCGCAGGTATAACGTGTTGAGCCGGATAGCCGATGTCAGCAGAGCAAAAGGTGCGGGTCAAAAGGTGCGGGTTCAAGTCCCTTCTAGGACGAAATCTTTAAATGCAACCCAGCATTCTTGTGAAATTTCAGAATGATTTATGTCGTTTCTCGGGTTATACTTGTATTTAACAAATTTTCAGGCTCAAAAAAGCGCTAAGATATCAGGCTTCAACCTAATATTTTCGTATTTGAAGGGCTTACTGCTGTTCTAATAGTTAGCTACGAACTTGGGTGTCAAATGCTGTGAAATATGATGCAGTCGCTTGCTGAGTAAGAACTCGCATTTGTCCTTTGTGTACACATTGATGTTGGCCAGTGTGAGCCATGCATTCAAGTAGCGCTTGATATCTAGAGACATTGTGAAGGCGGATTTCAATAATGCCATGGGTAAGCACTGCGCTTGTAAGCGGGCCCAATTTCAATCTGAGGCTCGGCGGTATAAAAATAACTCAGTATTATTGCATTGATGTCTAGGAGTCTAGAGAAAACATATAACCTTCCAAGAACCTAACTGGGCTAACTGATATTCAAGTTACAGTTTTCTTCCTTCCAGAAACCCTCGGTACCGAGAGGATGGTAACGAAACTTGTTCAATCTAAACCGAAACCAATCGTCAGACGAGGTCTCCCTTCTTCCACTCACCTCTGTAAAAGGGCGAGAAAAATGAAATTCGGTATAGACCAATTGTTATAATTTGCATAGTAATGTCGTTCTTGTGTGTGCGCTTTAATTTATTGAAGCTACACCCCAATGGTAGCAAGTTTCAATCGAACCCAAAACTAATTTTTAGCCATGATGTCGTTGTTGCCACTCCGACGGGACATGCATTAATGTGCGAATTGCGTGTTCTGGTGGGAACTTTGATCCTTTGACTACTCACATGGGGTCGTTTCAATTCTGAGTCGTAATGAATTGTTGTGAAATCTGGCTATTAGAAAAACCATACCGTTATCGAAAGCGGTCTCTGGACATTGTAGGTCTACGCATTCCCGATGGAAATCAGTTTGACGTACGGCGAACGCACTGAAAAGAAAACTTTGTTGAATCATTTCCTGATAGTGAAGTGATTCCTTTCAATTTCTTCACAACACATTGCATATTTCTTGTACTACGATTACGAGTCATATCGTACAAAGAATGTGTAAAGAGATGGTGTTGTACATTCTTTCTGGGATGAGCCATGCATGTGATTCATGTACAAATTGTAGTATCATATGTGTGCATATTGGGAGAAAACTGGTATTTGTGGATGCCATAAGTGAGCTGGTATTTGAGCTGGTATTTTCTTGAGTTTTTGTTGAGATGAGTTTCATCACTATTACCTCCACCACCAACACACATCGAATATTCAATTTGCATGGATGAAATCCGATGTTGTCGCTATGCGAGCTTAAAGCCACCAGTCGGGATTAGGCGCCACGAGGCAGTCGCTCCTAGAGTGAGAAATAGGGGTCTCCAAGCACAAGGGGTGTGACACTGTTGCGACTCAAAAGTGCTTGGTAACGGCGCTGAAGTCTCGCCTTGTGTGCCTCGTGCTGCCACCCGATCGTTGCATACGTGGTGTTTGCGCCCTCTCGTAAAACGTACTATCTTGCCTTCCCTCTCCTCGCACCGCGCTATGTCTTTCCGTCATACCACAGTCGGCCTCACAAGTTAAGTTTCATTGTTTTATATGCTGCCTGTTGCTTTTTCTCCCCTCTAATGTTCCTCATTGCATTTCTTGCTTAGTTTTCGATCGAAATAACGCACCATTTCAATCTCGACTCGTGCCTTTAATCCACTATTCTAGCTTCGTTTCAGCTCAGAAGTGAGCAAATAGTTGTGACTAATTTATTTCACTCGAAGCAAGTCATAATGAGGAAATCAGGTAAAATTAGTAGGGAAAAGTAGAGTAATCAAGAATGGGTGGAGCTTATAGTAAATCGCAAAAGGTTTTAGAGATGGGGAAAAATCACCGGGTAAGGGTCTAATTATCGACCTCTTAAAAGCCAATGCCTACGTAACCTGACACCTAGGCCAGTCCATCCTGAGATACTTCCTGAATGGGAACAGGTTCAAAGAACGCGAACGACTGAATTTCTAGTGGTCGATGATCTCTGATCGCTTTTATGGGAACACCCATTTTGAAATTTTTTGGAGTGACCTTTGATCGGCGAACTCGCGTTTGAGCACTGCTCTCTATTGGTATCAATGAATCTCAAATAGATTTTTCACATGAAAGCTGCCCACTCTCTTTGCGAACGCATCCCGTTCTCCTCTACCTGTGCTCTCTCGTGTTCCTCTTGAAGAACGGGATTCTTGAGTCGGTACTTGCCTGTCCAGCAGGAAAAACTCTGGTTTGGCTTTCCTGTACCACAGGTTTTCTATGCAAGTGTAACTGCTCCCTTCTTTCTATTTACTCATATCGATTACGGGCTCATAATTATAGCTGAAATTCTTCTAATTAAATTTTGCACAATTTAGGCGTGGTGAAATAATTGAATAAAGCTAGGGAGTCTAGTGAAGGCCACTGCAAATAGAGAGTGCCTCGAAATGGAAAAGAGAGACAGGAAAATTATACAAATAAGCATTTTCTAGAGAAAATCGGTGCAAAATGGAGGTCTGAAGGACCACATATCTCTTTTCCTTGTGAGAGACACTCCATCCCAAACCATAAGGATAAGCGCTGAGCCAAAAGCCAAGCACCAAGTAGTCTTCGACTTTATCGTGGGTGCACGTTTTCCCTGTCGAGTTATAATTTCCGGTGAGTTTCGGTTCGTTGAGCCCCGGCTATTTGCATAGGGCTATGCTAAACCTCCAATTGTTTGCTCATGTAGAAGCTGGCGCACCAGCAGCAGCAGCGGCGGCGGCGGGAGCGGTGGTGGCCAAGCTGACACACGGGCGCGCCATCGCCACCGAAACTCGAGACGAGATGTGATCACGTCGGAATGCTGCGGACGTCCGCAGACACGTCATCTGGGCGATAGTAAAAGGCATTTTAGTCGTTTGGGTAGGATAAACGTAACCCCCAAGCATCTTTACGAGAAGGTCTTCAAGAAACGGAAAGAGAGGCAATTTTGGTGTTCATTTGGTGCCGAGCAGTTTTTCAAACGGATTGAGCAAACATTGAGACGGAGCTATCAGGTCTGACTATACAAATGGCTACAGCTTTGATATAGGAACAGAATTGCATATCTCCTGTAATAACTACACATAACTAACCAGAATGGCGCTGTGCTGCCCGGCGGCGCTTGGTTGCGTGAGTTTTGATTTTTTTTTCAGGATTTCTGGTTGTTTGCCTCTTTTATAGGGGAGAAACGCTATCCTGAAGAGCCTGAAAGGGAGCTCTCAAACCTCCCCCAGCGTTAAGGCCTTTGAAAAAGATGGGCTTCTCGAAACGGAGAGCCATTAACGTTTTGAGGATAGGATAAATGTGTAAGCTCGATCAATCGTTTTGGCAATGCGCCATGCATTCCACTTCAATTCGGAATCATAATGGCATTCGAATAAGCATGGCTTATGCGATGGCTGTGGGTGGAGCCCTGTACATTCGAGCAATTCAGATTTCCATCATTCTAAATCTAGAACCAACTATCGGTCCCGGGAGGTATGCTGGGCTAGGAAGAGTTTAACGGAACAAATATTTTTCTCTACAGATTTTTTGTTTATCTAATTCTTATATTGTTGATTGCCTGGAGTGAATGGATTTTTGAGCAAGTGCAGATTCAACCCCCGGACCATGCGTATTTTATGAAACGCCGCTTTCCACGTACAGCAACTCCGCCTATAATAGCTATTTCACTCAGAAATCTCGGTAGCGCAAGAAAAGTGACAAAATCGACATCGATGCTGGGGTTCAACGAAGGGAGAATCCTGTTGACTATTTAAACTACTCAAAAGAGGATCTTCTTGGAAAGGATGAGCGCTTTCTCGGGAGGGCATCAATAATTCTAATCTAGTTTTTCCCACAACCTAGTAACATTTGTAACTGGGTGACCTACATAGAAGAGGTTTTCGGACAAAAAAGGAAGATCTAAGAATTGGATCCACTCTAAGTTGTATCTATCTTTCTTTCCTTTCCTTTCCTTCCTGAGAGCGTGAGCTTCTTGCACTCTTGTCAATTTTGAGCCCCTCTGCTCCACTTTCGTCATTACTTGAGAGATGCTGCTGACAACTGAACGGTCCCTATACTGGATCTTGAAGATTGCGTGATTAAAGCTGCAGTGGTGAAGACCTCTGAGATTTTTTAGAGCTAGTTTTTTTGAATCCACATTCGAAGAGCTGCCTAATGAGGAACAGTGTATCGCCTGCCCAAAGTCGCCAGACATGTAAATTTGTATGTGACATTGCTCGTTCGATTTCTCAAAAACAATTACGAGTAAAGCTGGAACGAATAAATTGTTTAGCGCTGATCAGTCTCGAATTCGTGCCCCACATAATTTCTTCAACGCTCAGATACAAAAAAACGTTGTGGAAATTCTACGTTAAGGAAACATTGGCATAATGATTATATTGACGTTGGGTTTGGGTTGAGAGCAGGGCAAATTGTCGACGAGCAGCTTCCAACGAGAGGTCGTACTAGGTGGAATGCGCGTTGTAGTTAGTGAAAAAAGATGAACGCAAAAAAAGCATTTGCCGTTGATTAAACCCTTTTGCGATGCGGCACGCATTCCACTTCCATTTGTACATTTGTAGTGGGAATTTGAATGCGAAATGAAGCGAAAATGTGTCTAAGTTGAGTTTTTGGAAGGGAGGAGCTGCCTACGATGTTTATGCGTGAAGTTCCATACTGGGCATCAAACATTTGTGCTACCCGCTAGTTCCTAGCGACTACGATTCGCGCAAATGGTGCCTTCGTCCATAACGATGCCAACCGCTATCAAAACCGGAGTGTTGCCCATTTTCGGCCAATTAACTGGTGAGCTGAGGTCGGCTGCTCAGATCATTCATACGGGTTCATCAAATGCGAACGGGCGCTCGTCCCACCTGTGCATGACATAAATCACTCAACACCTGTGGCTTACCAGTTCATGATTATTGAATGCCCTTTTATGACCTAGTCATCTACCTATGAACTCATAACATCGTGAACTGATACACGGGATTAGAGCTTTTGATAACATTTCAAGGCCCTGGTCTCGATCGAATTTGTGTGTTATACCTCTCGAAAATGAAGAAAGATGTGTGAAGAGGACTGTCAGTGAGAAAGAAAAAGGGAGAAGAATTGCTGAAACCCTGGAATCAAGAATCCTCTTTTCTTGTAAGGCCGATCGCGCTGAGACGGAGAAACACAGTGGGACGAGGAGAGGAAAACGCGAGAAAGCACGTTATACGAGAGCATGCAGGACCGCGTACGCTACCAACGAGTAAAAATGGCAGCGAGCGCAGTGGTAAAGAAAGGCCTTAGCGTGCTCGCAGCACATGTGATTGTCGCGACAGTGCCACGTCTTCTGGGTTGGATAACCCTAACCGTACTGACGGAGATGCTTCAGGAATCTAGTGACGCGACTGCTGCCTCTTGGCACAAGTTTGGAGTGGATGTGAATGCTAGGCACATGGCGCATCGTCGGGGGATCGATAGATCGTTAACTCGAAGGTAATGATTTCCTTCAAACGATATAGACAGCAACGGTTGGTAGTGGTGCATAGCTGTGGATGAAGTGATTAGTCGTGATGAGGATTAAAAGATTTTGGTGAAGCAAAAATATGTGACAATCAATAAATGGTCAATAAATGGTTTCACAAACTTCGAAGCGCGGCAGGGTAATGTCTGAGATTATGTTGGCTGAAAATTAGACTACACGGTTCAAAATGGATTTAGGTCTACGGTATGCTAAGGTTTAAAAATTCACTGTTATGATCAGGATCAATCACCTTTTTAGGTCCGTTTCGAAATAACTGCAATCTCTCCCCCTCTCCCCCCTCCCCACTCCCCTCTCTACTCTCGCGTTTTTTTCTGGACGTGATTCTTCTAGACGTGGTCGCTCGCGACATTCCTCTTCAAGTCCCCACAGGTGGTGTTCTAACAGTTCAAGGCCAACCTGGATCTGTTTGCTACATCTCTATCATTGAAAACCGTCGAGCGATGCTGAGTATATGCAACAGCTTGAATGGCGAAAATATGCTCTTTTCAAAATCTCTCTGGACTTTGCAAAACTTTCCAACTTTTCAAAAAATCTCCTTCCTGTAACTTCTAACCATACAATGCATTTTTATCATACGCGCTCCCTCTTCCCCAATGAATTGGGCCCAGCGCACGGTTTTCTCTGGTTCGGGACCTAGATCTCTTCTAAGACGCTCGCGCACTTTCATTCAGCAAGTGCAAATTTTACGAGGTCTAGATTCCATGATGTTCTTTAAGCCGCATTAAGTAGCAGAAGAACTGTGATCGCAACGATAATGAGCCATCTGGAGCTCTTCCTAGTAAAATTGCTGTGAAATCAATTCTCCTGCAAGCACTAGATTCTTCCTTGATTTCTGCATGAGTGATACCTTGCTGCTTGCGGCCTAATCGGTTTCAGTTTTAGAGTATGGGCGACGTCAGACTTTGCGAATCCGCACGGTGTGCCAGTGGTTTAAAGTTGTACCAGCGACTCGACAGTGTTCTGGAGTGGCGAGTCTAGACTCACGTAATGGGGAGCCTGGAGTTCCGTAGTGGGGAAACTGGAACCGTTACTTTCAAACGCTGTCGAGTCACTGGAACATCTCTTGAGCACCTGGTACATCGTACTTTTGCTAGTGAACCGTTGGAGAGTCGCAAAGCCTGACATCGGAGTTACTCTTCTGTTCTAGAAAGCGAAGGTTCTTTCAATAAATTCAAAAAGGGTTGTGCAAAACTTAAAACCTCTTTCAGTAGTAATTGTAGTTAGATTAGTCAAAGAGCTCTACAACAGACGAAATTTTTCTATCAAGTGTCCCTGCCCTCATGATAAATGCTATTACCTTGCGGTATCGTCTCAAGAGTTGCTGACGTCGTTGCTCCCCCTTTCTTCACCCCTTCTCAGTCCTCTTCCCCCTCTTTCGTTGACGCTCTTTTGAGGCACCACCCACTATTGGTTTGGTGGAGTGAAGCCCTACGCGCGAAAGGTAGATATATTGTCAAGCATGTAGAATGGTACCGATCTTGTGTCAGAGGCAAGTTGCCAGGCAGAGGCGCTAATGCTTTATTTTTCACCCGGAGCTTCTATAAGAAATTGACGTCCTGGGTCGAATCCGCCCTTGCACTTCTCCAGGCTCTCTCGCCACCTCATCCTTCCTCTTCCTTGGTGCTCGGTCTCTCTTATCACGCTGTCTGCCTCCTGGAGTGCTCAGTAGCCCAGAAAAGGAGCCCCATGTTCAAGGTTTTCGGTGGTTTCTTCTCCTTTTTCTTCGCTATCAATCCACGTCGCTCGTCTTCTTTCATTTTCCAGCGAAAGAGAAATCCATGCCAGTCCGATTGCAGGGTGTGTCTTTGAGTGGCAAACGGTTGACCATTTATGAGAACAAAAAGAGAATGACAGCTTTTGGTTCGTCATCTGCTGGTTTTAATAACAACAGTGAGCATGATTCACAATGGCTGCAAGGTTGTCTGCAAACCATGCTCCCCTTTTATTCTGGCGGCTATTGCCACATATTGAACTATTCTTTGAACCATTTGACACACTTGCGCCCATATCATTTTGGTTTTTTAATGTGATGGTGGTATGCGGCCATTTTACCACTTCATCGAAATCCAGCCTTTTGGGCTACTTTTTACCCCACATTATGAGGCAGTGGTAAAGGTACCTATTCTACTAGTAGGAGTTATAATTCGATTTTCTCGTCCAGTAGCGTCTAACCCTAAAAGGACGCGTATGGCTCCAGGTTCCGCAGAGCGCTCACCTCAATCTCTCACTATGATTCCAAGGGATCTCAAATGAACAGGCTATATGTCACATTTAGTGCCACTTCATATTTTTGCCCAGTCCCTGAACCCGACCGCTCTAGTGTGCTATGGACCCGCCAGAGAAAGCCAGCATCGTCATAAAATAGAGACTTGGCAGGGAAAGAAGCAGCGCGTACGGTTGTTTTCCGTACCGACCAATTTTTTTCCTCTCACAAGCGACCAGACATCATTCCCTCTCAGATCCCTCCGCAATTGCGCGGTCAGCACATGTCAGTACCAGCTGGAAGCTAAATTCGGGTTCTGAGCAAATAAGAAGTTATTGAGTAATCAAGCATTCGATGTCTGAGATATAGAGAAGAAAGAGATGAAAATAAAAAAACAAAAAATAGGTAAATATTCGGAGTAAATATCGAGTCAGGTATAATTTAGAACTAGCGGAAATTTTTGAAGTCTCACCTGATGTACGAGGGTACGGCGATGGTGACGTAAACCGTGACAGCGATCCACCAGGACCGCATTTGGTGGTCCGTTGAGCGACTGAAATTTGATAGTCAGCCATCAAAGAGGCTCGCTTCTACGACGGCGATGACGACCACGAAAGCCTCATACATGGTGGGATTTTGACGTCATTGTTATCAACTCACACGTGCACATCAAAGAATAGCGCTGGAGAGCATAGAACTAGCGCGAAACTGCACACATTTAACGAGATGGCAAACAGCCAACTGATGGACATCTGATCTGTGGCGAGCACGTACACGGACGAACGGACGTCCGGCACAGAACAATGTGTGTGTGTACGTCGCGGTAGGCGCGTAAGAGGGCTGAATCAGGGAAACGACCACGTTTTGAATAGCGGAACGGCACATCGATTCGAATATTCGAATTGGTCGTAGTCGTGGTGGTGTTCGTAGTGAGAAAAGAATAGTCCAGAGCACAAAGAAATGTCCGAGAGAGAGAATGAAAGAATTCTCGACAACTGGTACACGATTGATGGACAACTGACACATATATGCAAATGGTCTCAATGGATTGAAACTGGGGTGGACATCGAAAGAAAGCGTCTTGGGAGCTTTTCAAAGGCCTCGTAATCCTAAGGGGTCCTTTGGCATGAAATGACTTATTTTCTCAGCAATTAAAAAGTCTTCAACAGTGTCACGGTGAAATGGCGAATTAGACTGGGTTTTACCTGAAAGGAAGTGTGTTGATGCACCACAATCCCCGCCCACCCTACAAGCCACGCCCATCATCACTATCACATTACATAAGCGGGGAACATAGAAGAACGATATGGGAGATTTTTGAAAGGTTCTACTTTGAGCGGTCCTTGGCAAGAAATGACTCATCATCTAAGAAACCGATAGGCTTCAACACTGTCAGGGTAAAGACCTATTTTTTCAGGAATCGGAAAGACTTCAGCACTGTCAGGGTAAAAATGTACGAGACGAAGTTTCGAGGAAGAAAGTGCGTTGGTGTCTCACAATCACCGCCCATCCTGAAAAGCCACTCCCATCAACACTTTTTATTTTTTATTTTTTCTACTTTTTCTATTTCCATTATTGTCTCAGGAATCGGAACACTGTCACGGTGAAAAACGAAGGATTAGACGGAGTTTGAAATGAAAGGAAATGTGTTGGTGTCTCACAAACCCCGCCCATCCCCAAGCCACGCCTATCAACACGAACGCTTCCTTACAAACTATCAAGATTGTCTATTTATTTGGTATTTGCACGCCAATGTGGCCTCAGAAAATCGAATATCTATCCCTGCCTTTCGTTAACAAACGCGAGTCAATTCCATGATACAAGACATCTAGCATCCCCGAACGAGAGCTTAGAGCTTGATGGCTCAGGTCGGCTTGAGTAATGGTGTGAAGCGCGTGCTAGACTAACTATTGCATACATGCAGTAGATCGGTGCCAAGCAATTAGCACAGGTGAATACAAAAAACGAGTTACGGGTTTTGGTCAAATGGCAGTTGCCCGAAAATAGACGAATATTCAAGTAGTTTTTGAACGCTTCATATGAATATTCAATAGATTGCATGGTCAAGCCTTCTGGGAAATTAAAGACACACCTTGAGAAGGAGAACGGGGGTGAATTTGTCTTGAGTAGCTAGGAAGTCTTCTAAGAAAACATTAACTACATGCAAACAGATGTGAAAAGGTCAAAACGCCGAGGCTGAGGGGACTATTAATTCTGAAGCATGAACTTTCCAGAAATTTCCAAAAAAATGAAAACGAATATAAGGAAGCCTCGTAGCCGCCCTTTATCATGCCCTTCATGTAATTCAACCAGACTTTAACAAGTGGGAAATGAAAAATTTCAGAGACATCGACGGCCGAGCGATCATGCGGACATCTAGCACGGGTGATTGATTTGTGATAGCTTTTACCAGGCGAAATGTTTCCCAATTCTGTTCACAAAATTTTGGCGAACAAAGAGCTGTACAGAGGACTCTGTGCAAACAACACTGACGATCAGTGTGGTTTGAACGGAATTGCCGAAAAGAAAAGCTTTCGTAGCAGACCACGCCCACGAGGCAAGCGTTCCTTTTGAGGGTCTGCGTTGTTAATCACCCCGATTCAATTAGTTGACAGATGGACGCCTTATTAACGAAATGCACACGGATAATGTGGCTCATTCGGAATACGCCATGCAAGCTCATTCCTTCGGAATGCGCCATGTACATGGCCTTCAGTCAGTTTTGAAGAGGCTTGTGAGACGCTTGTCGAGGAAATTTGGCTAAAAGCTGCTTGAGGGTTAGCACGACCCCTGGAGCCGGGTGCTGCAAGCTCTAGCGGGATCCATGAAACTCTGGATACCTGGACTCTCCCCCCATCTTTATGAGTTGAGTTATAGACAGAGTAGAGGCTGATAATTTTGGGATTCCATCCCCTAGTTGGGGCTTGCCGCACCTCGCCCCTGATGGTAAGCTACCAGTTAAGATCACACAACTCATCTACCTTGACTTGTGAGTACTGAGCGTGCTCTCGGCCTATACTCCAGCCTTGATGGGAAGAATGGGAAAAATTTAAAATGGGAAAAGCAGAAGTACCATTTTCTTCAATTTTCTAAAACTTCCCGATTTTCGTCAAATTCAAGGGAATTCACAGTAGCTTCATAGTAATTCTTGAATTCTTTTCAGTATGCCTCTACCTCGACCAAGTTTTGAACCCGAAAATACGCCGCCACTTCCACTGAGGACGATCCTTAATCCCCTCCCCTGGCCTTTCCCAAGAGAATCAGATGTGACGCCTTTGCTAGGAATCGAATCCTCAACGTTGGCTTGCCCTGAGAGGCATTCGGATCACCATTGAATAATGACGTTAAGTAGCGAGCTCACGCGGTGTGCACGACGATGCTTTTGTCCTCTCAATTGGGTAGGCCACCAATTTATTGACTTCATCGGGCTGAAAAGCTCATTGAAGTTGCCGGCAATTGAAGCACGGACCATGGAATGTTATGACGCTCTTCGCCACTACGCTACCTTCGTTGTGGCCTATTCATAAACCGTTAACTTAGTGTGTAAGGATGGGAAGGAAGAAGGGCAACCAGTCACAAACCCAAGGCACAATTAAGTATTGAGATCCCGTCCCAACGTCATGTGATAACTATGATGATGATGTTTACTTATGAAACCTTTTCTCTTCATACGCATCTCCCTACGAGGTTTTTGCGGCGCAAGGATAAGGAAAACAACGGAAGGAGGTATCAGCGGTCGATGGGAGACGAATCTCGTTTGATAAAAAAGTATTGTATAAGGAGTGAGTGCAGACATCAAAATTTTGGGCGAAATCTGGGATTTGGGTTGGTTTGGTCGCAAAGATTGGGAGCTAGGAGGGTTCAGGCAGTTTATTTTTGTATAACTGTGGACAACGTGCTACGGATGAAATTGCGCTGAGCGAGCAAAATGCTAATTGCAGTCGAAACGTTCACATAGAGCTCTTTCTCTGTTTACACAACGACGAGGTAATAGATCAGTTTCATTAAGCCCACAGTAAAGCCCCGCCTACCGCCCATGACTCCGCCCAATTGGTCGTTCATCGTTTCGTCAAGATGTGTCACTGTTTGAGTTAAGGTTTTTCCGGAAACAAGTGGCGTCAGAGAGAGATTTTCGGTCGCACACCTCCAGCGCAGCGAGGAAAAGTTTGATGATAATGCAACTGAACGCGGATGAGTTATCAAGTGAACGCGCCAGATGGCGAACTTTTTCTCAGGGATCGAGTTTTCCAAGGCTTTTTCTAGTCAGTGGGCTGGTTTGCAGCTGTTGGTGAGTCAGAGTTGATGCGAGACATAATCAAAACAGACAGGAACATATGGATAATATAGTGTTAGTCCCAATGGTTAGAAATGCAGTGCTCAGCATTGATCGATTTTTTCCGAACGCGTCGTGTGTTCAATTTTGATTCGAAAGCGCATAGAGAGTTATGTGTACAGTTTACCCATTCCTAGCCCGTGACGAAGGAGAGCAGACGCCTTTCATCCCTTTGAAAGTATATTTAGGACCCAGTGCCCTTGTGAAAGAAAAGCCTAGTGTCAGTCCAAAATCGAGCCATTGAACTCAAGTGGTAAATACAACCCCGGCCTTACATGGAAAAACATCTTTCTGTACTTCTTATCGCCTTTTCATGAAAAAACATCTTTCGTTTATTTGTTTCACGATCTCGCCTACCTTTTTGTGTTTGTTTTTTCAGTAGTGCTGACAGCTCGTCAGGATGAATAAACCTGCGACGATTCCAAGCAAAACACCTGTGGAGTGAGATCGAGGTGTTTCTGATTGCCACGCGGGGATTTATTCGTTTGTCCACGGAAACTGACATATGTGGGATAACAGTTCGATCAACATGATAAAATTCTCAACAGAGATCAATCACTTAGAAAATCGCTGGTTAATACTTTTCCAAGATGCGCCATGCACCTCAATCCCACTCAGAATAGTAGTGGTATTGAAATGCAATATGGCCTATACAGTGACTTGCGGGGGCCACTCGATGAGCTATTCGGTGTTCCTATTTCCCTTTAGGAGTTTGGTACAGGTACCCTCGAAGGGATGGAATGTTGAGTAGACAGGCGAATCCCAATCCCACTTCTACACAATTTCTTGGGTGCTAACTAGGATTTAAGCTTTGCTTTTTCCATAGGAACTGAAGATCTACGCGGAAAGATTCAACTTCATGAGATACAGTAGTAGATCTGCATTTGTTCAGGTGTTAGGAGAACTGAAAAGGCTGTCAGCTGGAGAAACACAATCGTAATGCCCCTGTTACTGGGCTACGTAAAATTCAATGTAAATAAGGCATGGAGGGCTATGGATTCTCTACGGTTCAGTCTAAACACATAACGCAAGTTCGTTGTGCGTATTTCTGCCGCGCCTTTTCTCATATTTCTCTCGCACCCTCAGCCCAGGAATAACTTCATTTTCGGTGAGGAATTTATTGCTTTTTGATCAGAGAATGTAATCAGATATTTCCAGAATATGAAAAATGTCGATACAAGTCACCCCTTGTGCTGGGGTGTATCACCATCTTATGAACCCGGTCCATCAGTCATTTTCCTTGCCTAGGACTTTGACCTCAACGTCCACCCTAACATTGCCCTTTTTATCGAGAAATCGCGACTGAAAACACGGCCCATCTTACGGTTTGGGTGTGCTTTTTTGAAACACATCAGCGATGAGAGCTGAATAATTTCGGCACCGAGCTAGGCCACAGATCCAAGATATCCTTCATCGCGTCATGAAGCAAGCACGAATTCGCCGGACAGATGATGAGGAGAATAATGGACGATGGAGTTCGGCTAATGTGCCATGGTAAACTTGAGAAGAAAAGGCCGCGAGGCCGTCCACTTCTTTCCCCAGCTCATTGAACATCTATGCGCGTCAATATCTAGATCCAGAGTCCTTTAGGGTGACCGCACACTGGACAATCATAGCTCATGATCGAGAACTATGGATAAGAAGTTGGGATCTGGGCCCGAGGCCAACCGCTGTGCTGATGGAGGGGTACTCTATGTGATTAAGTATTACGTGAAACAGTATCGGCAAGTTTAGAATGTCAAAATCCTCCTTCCCTACGACTAGTGCTTCGGATACAAGAGTAGACATGATTCTTCGAGAACTTCATATGGTCTTATTTCTGAGCTAATCGGAATCCATAAAGGATCCACCTTTGGCGACGTGCCAGTCACTTGTCGTAAATTAGTACAGTCTGTCTGGGCTGATGGATAACATTGCTAGTTATAAACAACGTAAACAGAAGAATTATATCGTAAAAAATGCAGGTGAAAAGAATCGAGGACATTGAACGTTCAGTAGCTGTCGCCTAGCCGCCATCAAATCAATCAGATAGGTGTGTTTATTGTGATCATGTGTTCCCAGGTATTACTACCAGTTGAGCGAGGGTTCTTGGAGTCAAACGCCACATTCACCTAGCCATCAGGGCGTCGCGGCTGGTGTCATGCCCTACTGACTGGTAGCTATCATTCCGAGCGGTATGGCACTCAAAACGACGCGTGCACCAGCGAAATCGTCAAAACAAGAAGCAGTGAAACGTTCGTTTGAACACTTCTCCGTGATACGCCATGCACACGACTTAGTCACGAGTTCGAGGACAATTGTATGGGCACACTTGCTCCATAAATAGCCTAGCAAGTAATAAGCAGACAACATGACATTTCACTCGGAAATTCATCATATTTTATTGCATGAAGAATCCACCTTTGACGACAGGCCAGTCACTACCGCCGATAACTTCGTAACTTCAAAAGTCCGTCGAGGTGTTACGAGAGACTGGCACAGTAGCAGACTCCTGCTATTCAAAGGTGGGCTTAATTCGAGGCACGTTCTACGCCAGCAGAGTTTTCTGGATGAAGGGAAGTTTACCGTGGAAATCAACCCTTCCTTGCATTCCTTATTGCAATTTGCGCTTGCACGTTTCTATAGAGCAGGCTTATTCGTGATGTTGGTACAGAATTCAAAATCCTACCACCCCTCCTTCGAACAAGCCCTCCAAACTCTCCCCCCGCAACGACTACGTCACGATTAGGACGAACAGGTTAGCTGACCGAGCCCTGAGACTGAAGGGTTAGATTCTGTAGGGCCGACAACAGCGACTCACGGGGCACTTTCTGCTGACGATGATTTCGTTAAGGTCGTCAAGCATGCTGCTGCAACACTTTGCCGAAAACATCGTAACTTCAAAAGCCCGTCGAGATGGTGGGAGAAGGAGGTATGGAATCACAAATACGACCCTCTCATAAAACTTGGCGTAGAAGAGAGTTACACGTGCCGTATAGATCCATAAAAATTAGTGAAAGAGGTCCAGTAGAAAGTAGCGCCCTCTATTCCGCGCGTTATTCGCAGAATCTCACAGAAAGTCCTGAAACCAGTACATCCCTCCACTTGTGACCAATTTATACCAGACCGCGTTGTGGGGGTCCAAAAACACCGACTTGTACATAGGCTGATCCATTTCTGAATCATTCTATATGTCCCAAATCTTTCGACTGCCATTTCGACTCCAAATGGAAGTTCCATCTGTGGCGTATACTAGCAAAAAGTGATCACCACAGACTTCATTTTCTATTTATATCAGTCGTAGAGACCGTAGATTTCATCTTCGATGTTCAACGATGGTAGGTTGCGGTTGAAATAATGCGCGATGCGATGATGACAAACAAGCTGGAGGATGCTGCAGCTCCTGTGCAAACAGTAGTCTTATCGATTGGTGAGGATAGTAATCAGTGAAAGTGAGGGGGCGACACAGTGAGAGAGGAAGGGATGGCTGCTGAAGGAGAATCATCAGGTTTCCGCGCCACTTACACGTATCAAAAATTCTACGCCGCTCCCATCATCTAATAGTTACCGTAGTCTTCTGAGGTAAGCAAACTAACGGCTGCATGTGGGCGGTTCTCGGCGCTATATCTAGTCTAGGCTGATATTTGAGAAGAAGGAACTTTTGCAAAGACGGAAACGTTGCACTTTTAGGCTTGCTAACATGAATACATAAATTGCTAAAGTCATCTGCACAGCCAAAACAATTGGAATACGCCGTGCATCCATTCACGAAGAGACTTGTCGAGGCAATTGCATGACAGTTGATCTTTCACAAGGGCTTCCGAAGGAGGATCATGTACAGGCGAGGTTTTTATTATTTTCGGACCACATGCTGACAGATAGATACACCATGGGAGATATAAAGCCTCCATCTTGTGGTGGATTTGAACCAACACACTAACATTTAGCTCCGCTAGCGCTTCAGTCCGTTTAATTAGATGGTTATCTAATGTCCCCAAGATATTCAATGAACTTGCTTAGCCAATTTCAAGCTATCATCAGAAATCTAAAAGCGGGCAAAGCCAGCGGGAAAGATGTCGTAGGGCCTAATATGGGTCGGATTCCTGCGGAGAGACCTTCCCAAGTTTCTTAGCTTGAGTCCATGACTCTGGTCAGAAAGCGGAGCCTGATGGAAAGACGCGAGTTGGTGATCAGTCTACTGTAAGTCGCTGCTAGCCCACGAAATACGTTAATAGGCGCTACAGCG